>CM076591.1:4027500-4145000 GCA_038430175.1 Ficus hirta | reverse complement strand
CGATCATGTAGATAGATGAGGTAATGTGTGCATGCGCATGTGCATCTCGCATAATTTTCTTGTTGGCCCGCGTATTGTTCTCCTCCTCCAAAAAGTTGAGAAAATTTCCATTGGGTCAATTTCAAATTTTCAATAATAACATTTATAAGAATTTTAATTTTAAATCTAATATCACTTTTTCATACTTTTATATATAGCATTATCATATCAGATTTTGAAGGACCTACATATACACATTACCAAATTTACCCTCATCAAAAACCAATACCATTTTTTAAAAAAATTTTCTTCTCTGTTCTCCTTCCCTTTCTCTCTGCTTTCTCTCTCTATAGACTCGGTGTTGGGAAGCTGACGAGGTAATTTAGGGCTAGGCACAAATCTGGGTTGCCAGTATGGGGATGGAGGGAGCTGACTCGCCATCTTTAAGAGAGTGGAGAATTGAGTCTAGAAGGTCTCTACAAATGGGTTAGTCAAGGGGATAGTGTTTATTTCTCTCTTTCTCTCTTTCACTCTCTCTCCCCAAGGCTCTTCCTCTCACGAAGGAACCCATTCCACAGAGGCAGACAAACGAGGGCAAGCCATCTCCCGATTCCCATAGTTTAGCCATTTCCCTCTTTCTCTTTATTTCTGATATGACCAACTTTATTTTTTATTTTTTATTTTTTATTTACCTCTATCTATTATTTCTCAAGGTTGAAGCTTATAGCTTTCCTCTCTTGTTCTTGCTCCAAGCATCACGATTCATTCACTCATTCATTAAGTTTTATGCTTTGCCATTTTCTTAGTTAAGAAAATACTCCTAAGTTCGGTTGTATTAGGTTGAAGCTTATTTCTTTTTCAACAAACACAATTGTAATTGCATATATCAATTATTTGATAGTGCTATGATATTTTGAATACTTCATATAGCACTTTAAAATCAAATGAAAACATTATACTAACATAAACCTTAAAAAAGAAAAAAAAAATTGAAATCAAGTTTTGAGATGGTCATTATAAAAATGACTCGTTGGTAATTTATATAATTAATTGTACACATTACTAATCAAAAAATTGTATTGAAGGCGAATGTTAAGCTTTGTGCAATAATAATTTTGACGTTAGAAATAAGCTAGGGTGAGTTGCATTTATACATTTAAAAACTATTTTTTATATCCATAAATTAAACTAAGCCTTTTTTTGGTATTCAAGTTTAACTTTAACTAAACTGTATTTTTTTGACTCAATTTTTATCTTTTTCTGAAAAGCCAATAAAATTTATATCTAATTTTTTAAAAATCAACCGATTCCAATTTAAAAATTTCATTTCCAACTAACTTACCAAATAGAGGCTAAGTCCTGGAATGGTCATTCTACAAATGACTCATTGGTCATTTATATAATTACCTGTATGCACTACTAATCCAAAAACTGTATTTAAGACGAATGACAAGCTTTTTGTAATATTAATATTGATGTTATAAATAAGTTAGGGTGAGTTACATTTATACATTTAAAAACTATTTTTTACATCCATAAATTAAACTAAGTCTTTGAATGGTCATTATGGAAATGACTCATTGGTTATTTACATAATTACCTGTACACACTGCTAACTTAAAAACTGTATTTCAGGCGAATATCAAGCTTTTTGCAACAATAATATTAATGTTAGAAATAAGTTAGGGTGAGTCGCATTTATGCATTAAAAAAAAACTATTTTTTTACATTCATAAATCAAACTAAGTCCTTGAATGATCATTATGAAAATGACTCATTGGTCATATATATAATTATATGTAAACACTACTATAAAAAGGAATGCAGATATTAAATGCCAGTCCGATAGTAATTATAGTAATTACCACTAGTTGTATAAATGGATGTCATTATGAGCATGAGTATTTATAATAGTGATCAGTAGTTATTATGACAATTATCATTGGAATAGACTAAGTATATATATGTTTTCTTGAAATTGGTTGCAGAAGTGTCAAAAAAAACACAATTAATCATTCAATTTAATAACATTGTTGTTATACTAAAATCGAAACAAAAATATGTTGTTCTAATAGTTGCATAATGTTATAGACGTAAGTAATTATTATTGTGATTAATGGTAATTATTATTGTGCCACTGCACACTGAAAAATAAAAATAAAAAAGCAAACTTTAAACAACCAGACAACAGCCATAAACCATAAAACGAAAAGGAAAATATAGCACCCTCACAAGGAGAAGCAATAATCGACTAAAAAATAATAAAGAGACCCAAACAACCCAACATAATAGAGATCCAAACTAACGACGACGGCGTCGAACTCTGGATGAGCAAACTCTTGGTGATGGTGCAACTAAATCAAAGCAGCAGCGAGTGATTTGGAAATTGCGATTTTCAGATGGGTGGAACTCTACGAAGTTGGGTTTTCAGATAACTCGCCGATCTTGTGGAGACAGAGGAGAATGGCAGCAAGGAAAAACGGGAAGAGAAAGAAGAAGATAAAGAAAATTGGTCAAGGGTTTCAACAAGGGCATTTTCGATATTTTAACTAGATGGGTCCCTTAAAATCTAATGTAGTAATGTTATATATGAAAGTATGGAAAAGTAGTGTTAGATTGGGAATTAAAATTTTCATAGGTGCTATTATTGAAATTCACCCAATTTCCATTTGTTTTGGGACAAGCAAAAGTCTTGAACTAGTGTTCTAAGAGTCCGCAGCTGAGCCAGAAAAATATTGTAGGGGACGTGAATTAATATTAAATTTAGAACTAAAAAAAGATCAACTTTCTATTTTTTTTTAATTTTGTAATCAAGTTTAATCTATTTTAAAAAGTTAAAAAATAAGAATTTAAATGTAAATAGTAGTGTAATTGCTTTTGATTTATTTGTGATTTTAAATTTGAAATGGAATGTGTGTATATATATATATATATATATATAATTCAAATAGTAAGACATAATTGAAACTTCAAAAAAAAAATGCCTAAGTAAATTTAGAAATTAGAAAATTTTTGGGGACCAAACTAGGATATAATTTGAAGTCAATAGAGTCCGCTGGGTGGGGTGTGCTCCGCGAGGCCCAACGTTGCTCTGCCATTGCTTTGATTGTAGACATATAAATGCGAGGGAAGTTGTAATAATTAAATTGCATTTTTTACAAAAACAATTGAAGCAAATAAAAACGTTTTTAAATATTTGAAGTAAATAAAGAATTTATTAAGTCAATGAAAAATTTATTAGTAAATGAAAATTGAACTTGGTAAATAGAAAATTTATAAGTTAAATAACATATTTGCAAGATATAAATAAATCATTTATCTAGTAAATTTGTTATTTACTATTATTTATTTCAAATATTTTAAAAACATGTTGTTTGCTTTAATTATTTTCAAATAATCTATTAAATACCTCTTTCTTCCTTTTAATATATACATTATGAATAAGATTAAGAATTTATTGTTCGATTAGGTCGATAATCTAAATAATAATTCGATTTCCAAGACATTTTAGGTCTTTCACGTCTAATCTCGGTACTACTCGAATGTACATATGGTCGTCCATAATAATTAAATATGATCACGTAAATAGCTTTTATATTCTTTTCTTTTGATTCTCAACACATGAGAAAAGTAAAAATTGTAATAGAAGAACATTTCTCTCTATTTATAATGACATGAGAAATATTTAATTGGATAATCCTTTCATTTAATTAATTTATAATAATTAAAAAGAAATTGGCCACCTCCCCATTATAGAAGGTGGTTTGCGCCAAGAGCCTGGGTGCTATATATCTACTCTATGATTTTTCCTCTGATTAAACTTTCGTAAATTGTTTCTTGTTTTAACTCAAATATCAATATAAAAATTTGATTTTCGTTTAACGATGCCAAAAATTTATAAGATAAAGATCTGCGCACCTTCGGTACGCTCCTGACATGTTTACTTATCAGGAATAAGGAATGGGAGTGGAGAATGAAAGTCAATCCCATGTTTACTTACTCATTTTTTTTTCTGGAATGAGAGTGAGAATGGTGGGTCTCACACCAATTTGGGATTGAGGAATGGGACTGGCAATCCCATGCCCCCCTCCGAATTGTGACTCCCATTTCTATTATTAACATTAAATTACCATTTTATCCTTAGTTCATTTGCAAAAAATTGTATTAAAAAATAACAACCTATATTAATTATTTTTATTAACTAAATATAATATATTTTTATTAACTTAATATTATAACTATCCTAAGTACTATTAACATTATTAGAGTAAATAAAGAATTTTTTTTATCATAATATATTATTATGTTTCTATTTTTATATTTTTTATACTTTACTTATTTTAATTCATTTTTTTTTACTCTTTTTAATTTTTTAAACAAAAAATTACACAATTTAATTTTATTGCCTTAATATCATAATGATTATTTTACTTTTGATTAATAGTATGATAATAAATTAAAAAAAATCATTTTTTTAATTTTTGAAAATACAATAAATAAAGGGGTATACAAGTAAATTTATAGCAACTAACTCCGATTCATATTCTAAATAAACGCATAAATGGGATTGACAGTGATTCCGACTCCGATTCCTAGAACCTAAGTAAACAGCATATTCTGATTCCGAATCCAGCCCACTCCGATTCATGTTCGCTCCGATTAGGCGTAAGTAAACATTCCATCCATGTGGTGTAGGCGCCAGTAACAGTATGGTGACACAAAAACCTTTTCTGTGATGTTTTAGTGACAAATAACGAATAAAAAATTTATTCTTGTGACGTTTTCGTGCTAAAAGACGAATGAAAAAACCTTTTTGTGATGTTTTTGTGCCGGATACGAAAATGTTTTTTATAACATTTTTGTGCTAAAGTATGGATAAAAAAACCTTTTCTTGTGGTTTATGTGCATGATAACATACACAAAAAACTTTTCTGTGATGTTTTAGTGACAAAAATGGATTAAAAATCTATTCTTGTAACATTTTCGTGCTAACAGATGAACAAAAAAACCTTTTTATGATGTTTTTGTTCCAAAAAACGGACATGAAAACCTTTTTCACGACATTTTTATGTTAAAGTACGAATACAAAAACTTTTCTTGATGTTTTTATGCCTTTTCATGAGAAAAAAAAAAAAAAAACTCACTTTCTGGAACAAAAAATCATGCCCTAAATTTGGCACGAAAATTGTGTCATAATTTTTTCTTGAAAAAAAAAAAAAAAACTTACTTTTTAGAACAAAAATCGTGCCCTAATTTTGACATGAAAATCATGCCCTAATTTTTTTAATGAAAATCACCCCTTCTTTTGAGGCTCAACGTCCTCGTTGGTCATATTTCCGGTTGGGTATAGGTTCTGATATCATTTGTAACGATCCATGCCTTCTTTTGGTATGATATTGTCCGCTTTGGGCCTCGTGCTTCCACCATTTTGTTCTTGGGCTCACCTCAAAATGTCTCATACCATTAAGAGGTGGTCTATTTACTTATGAACCATTCATGACATATATCTATTTTTGTACGATGTGAGACTGCATAGCTTATCTTTTTTTTCTAGTAGGGATTAATAATTGTCCCAAGGAAATATTATAATAAAATATTTAGGAAGTACTTGAGTACTTGATGAAGGGTTTAGACATCACTTGTTTATGAGTGACATCTAAAATTATCATAAACGACGCCTATTTACGCAAGTGTTATCTAACCCTTGGCAATCAGTTATTTTTAAGTTTAGACTTCGCTTTTTTTTTGGGGGCAGTACTATAGTTTCGACATCGCCTAAATATAGGTGTCGTCTAAAATAAAGTTTAGACATCACCTAATTTACGGGAGACGTCTTGAGGAGATATGAAATTTAAATGTATCTAATCTCATAGTATCACCTTCAGATTTGATAAAACAAACTTTTATTTTTCCAATTACAAAAAAAAAAAAAAAAAAAGGAAAAGAAAAGCAGTTAGTTGGCATTCATTTTCTCTCTTTTATTTTTGTTTAAAAGAAAAAATTACAAGGGTCTTTAATAAACCGCGCACATTTTCAAAAATTAAAATAAAAAATAGAGCGCGTACTACACTTCCCCGATGCCGGTTGTGTGCCGCTAAAATGCAAGTACAGTTATTTTCTCTCTTGCAAACAGCAAAACCAAACCGGAAAGCATAACAACGGCGCCTCCTTCCCCCACCTTTTCTCTGACTTACCCGACCTCCATTTATCATCCCTCGACCCTTAGTCTGTTTGATTCCCCGAGAATATTAGGAGAGTTTGGTGAATGAGTTTGAGTTGAAATTTTTAAGTTTCAATAGTAAATTTTTTTGAATTTTCAGAAAAGATAAAAAACATTTTAGGAAAAAAACAAAAATTTTTTAAGAAAAAGATAAAAAAAAATTTGAAAATCTTAGTTTAAACTCATGAACCAAACTCCTCCTAGTTCCTCACCGAAACCAAAGTGAAAAGCCCCTCGTCTTCTCCAACCACTGAAACAATCCTTCATTGTTCAACACGAAGACAAATGGCGGTGGTTTGAGAGCTATGTGGTGTTGCCGAACATAGCGAAGAGGCACAACGTCGGCACCCACCACCTTCGGCGTGTCGGTGCTGATTCTTGTCGGCTGCCGTCACTTCAACTCCTTCGGGAGCCATGGCTCCACCTCCCACCTTCGCTTCCGCCACTTCCACTCCCTCCTCTATGCTCGCCATTTCCTCAAGGTCTCTCTCTCTCTCTCTCGAATTTGTCTTAATTTAGGTTTGTGATTTTGATTTCAAGAGATACATTCGATATATGCAGCGTGTAGATCGCGGATGGCGCTGTGGCCGAGATTCAATATCAGCACCCTTTCAAGAGGAGCACAGTCTTTATTCTCAGCAATGAGGTATTTTAGACCATCTCTGATCCATTTATTTATATCAATACTATATTTTTTATAAAAAAAATAAAAAATAATATTATTCTATTTTATATTCTAATATATAATATTATTTTTATTTTTTATCATTATTATTGTGTTTTAGAATTTATAAAGATAAACATTTAATATTTAAATAATTTAAAAATTAAACTATTATAATAATTATATGATAAAAGTCAAGTCAACAATAAGAATCAAATATCAAATTTGATATTAGTTATATTTTGTAATAAATTTATCACAAATTTAGCATTTAACGAATTTGACATTAAATATAATACTCTATTAGAGATCACATTTTTTTTATCTAAATATCAAAATTTATCATTGACACAATCTTTTAGCATTGTATTAGAGATGTTCTTAGTTAAAAACTAAAAAGTGTTCGGCTTTACTCTACTACTTTAGTTGCCCATGAAATTTAAGGTGATTTTAGTGGCTAAATAGCAAATTGCAATACTTTGTGGCTAAGTTGAAAGGGAAGATCTGCCTCTTGATCAGAACTCTGCAGCAGCAAATGATCGCTTTGTGGGTAATTCGGAGAAGCTCTGACTCTGCTTTGCTGAAATGTAAAAAGTGACAAAATGACACTTGGGAAGTCTGATTAGAGGTTCTTTAATAACATTTTGGCCCTCTTGGGCTATGGCTCTGCTTTGTTTTCGGCTCCAAAGAATTCCGTCATAAAGTTTTTTCATTGCTCATTTTGCTCTGGTGTCTTGTGGGCAATGCCATGTTTTACTCTGTTTTTTCTTAGCTTTTGATAAATGGTTTTTTTTTTTTTTTTTTTTAACTGAAACTGTCATTTCTTAGGAAATCTTTTATTATTATTATTTTTTCAGATATGGGTTTTGACGTGGGTGAAGATGGTAAATGCTTGGACGGAGTTTGATTTCAAGACACAAGCGTTCGAAAAGGCAGCTTTTTTACATTAACAATATATATATTGTTTGTTTCGCTAGGCCATTAAATTCTTTAGTTAGCTAGCAATCATTATGGTTTAGACCCTTTCAAGATTTTTGGTAACGCATACCTAATGAGAATTTGCTTAAATTGTAATGACTTCTGATGGCTTTAGTGGAGAAAATGGAAAACTTTCTGCTCTTCCCAGATTCTCACAGCTTCACATTTTGTGTGGTAATTTCTCAAGTTACAGCCTTGACAATAGCATCTCTGTTCCACTACTGTTTTGATGTTTGTCCTATCTTCTTTCTACTCGTTAATTGCCAATAGAGAAAAGGGTTGGTTTTTATTTTTTATTTTTATTTTGTTATGGTCAAAGTTCATATCTCTAGCGAGAAATTTGGGAGTTCTATTCTTGATAAGCGTGAACACCAAGTTCTTTCTTATCATGGAATGTCTTCTCTCTTTCTTTCTTTCTTTCTTTGTCAGGGTACAAGTGAAGTGACGGAGAGAATTTTGTGGCTTGCTCATCTTTGAAAGGATTGATGATTTGGAGTGAAGCGGGAAAAACAAAATGATAGACATCATAGTCATTTATTTCATTTATTCTTCATTCAAAGCCCCACTCTTTTTACTCATTTTTGTGCACCGACAGCTTTCCTCATGATAAGATGGTTGAGGAAGATGACTTGGGTGGTTCCATGGAAGCATCAAACCATGTAAAAATGGTGAGATACCGACTCCTCAAGTCTACTTCTACATATATATATATATATATATATATATGTATACATACCTTGTTAAAGCCCAACACCGGTCCAAACAAAAATAGAGCTCAAATTCACTTCAAAAATAAATAAATAAATAAAGCTCAAATCAATTCTGCCCAAACCAAGTCCATGTAGTTTTGGTAGCTGAGTCAACAACAAGCTACGTGTCAACAAGCTAGGTGCCAACAAACCACGAGTTAGTGGTGATCAAGACAGCAAGTTTTTGCGGCGGGCAGAGATTCCTTGCCCGAAACTTGTTGGGCAAGCACCTTGGAGCCTATAAGTATGCTTGCTTTCTTCATTTGCAGCACGTCAAATTTTTCGGCAATAAGCCAAGGGTAGTCTTGAGTGGTTTGTGAACTATTTTGGGTCTTTGTTATTTAGTTTGTAGGAGTAATCTGATAGTGTGGGAGTGCTCAAGGTGTAGTGTTTTGTTTTTGTAGTGTTCTCTTTTTATGAGGTCTTGATCTACTACTTATTATATTAATAATAGTAGAAGTTATTTTACCCACTGGTGTTGTGTTGTTCAACATACCTCTCTGTCTCTGTATGGTTCACTTTGTTAATTTACTGGCCTAACGTGATATTTTGTTTGGATTGCGAGAAAACTAGCAGAATTGGTAGTCGATTTTCGGAATTGATATGTCATTTTCTCTGAATCACAGAAATTTCATCACCATTATTTGTCTATAAGAGAATGGACATTTCTCCTGGGATGGCCTGTGCAAGGAATTCCAGCCACTCCTAATGTAAAGAAGGTTGTTAGCCAAATTTTGGGACCACGAGGAAACTCCCTGAAAAGAGTTGAAGCTCCGACTGAATGCATTTGTGTACATAATTGAATGATCAAGCTGCGGTATTTGCTGGGCTTGAAGCTGCGAGGGCAGAGCTTTCTTCTGAACTAGCCATTAATTAGGTTTCGAGTGACTGCCAAGAAATGGCTGCAAACGATGCTCTATGAGTGCCTTGCTTGTCCGACATTACAGTGGCTTTGGATAATTTAGCCGCAGCTACAATAACTTGACATGACTACATTAATTAATGTTTATTATATTTCTTTTCTCAGATATTAATGTTAAATTACATTTGTTTCTTTGATGAACATAAAATATATATATATATACACATATATATATTGCTCTTTTTAGTTTATAATGCATTGTTAGGGTGCAAACAAAGTTTTAGATTTTCTGATTACTGTTTTCTTTTTCTTTTTAAATGACCTTTAGACGTCGCCTGCTAAACAAGCGACGTCTGAAGTTAGCTTAGACATTGCCTGTAAAAGTGTTGTCTAAAGGCGGTGTTGTCTAAACCAAGTATTGGCGTCACCCGTAAAAGCAATGTCTAAAGGGGTACCTTTCCCGACGCCCATCTAGACGACGATTTTATGGGCAATGTTTAAAGCCTTAGATGACACTTTTCGGATGTCGTTTAAGGTGGTTTTTGTAGTAGTGGTTCAAATGATAAATTACCAAAATGAAAAGTTTGGGTAATAAAAAACAAAAATTGGAGGCAAATGTCCAATAATACAAAATAAAAAGAAATAAAAATCTTTACAGCTTTATAAAAACAGAAAGAATAAAAACTATAAAAAGTATATTTTAGATTCAAAAAGTACTCATTTTTTAATTAGAAAGTAATCTAACGCTTCATTTGATTCACCGGTTGGAAATGAAAATTTTAAGTTGGAGTTGTTTGATTTTTTAAAAATTAATTAAAATTTTTATTGATTTTTTTACAAAAAGATAAAAATTGAGATGAAAAAATACAGCTTAGTTGAAGTTGAGTTGAAATGCCAAGCGGAGACTAAGTAAAAGAATCTGGCTAATTGTGTTCTTTCTTGTCACCGATTTACATTATTATCATTGCATTGTTTATACTTGCAAATTTAGTGATGACCTATAGTTAGTTTCACTTGAGGAGGAAAAATAATGACGTACTTGCACAAAATGTTTATTTTGGAACACCTCTTTTGAAAAAATGAACACAACTCAACTTACTTATAAATTTGAAGAAAATTTTTAATTCATCAAATTGTATTCTCGTATTTACCCTTCCCCGCAAACTCTTACTCCCCCACAAATCACGTTTACAATTATTTTTTGTGGCGCTTTTTATTGGAAAATGAAATCCATTACTTTGCTTTTGAATTCTGAGGCTTGTCAAATTCAAAATCAAACGTGTCATCTCTTATTTTTAGACCTAAAAGTTTTGGAAATAATAGAAAGCCACATTTGAATTCCTAATTAGTTATGGAAACATTTTTGCACTATTTCTTTTCCCCCCACTAGTTTTGTTGATCATTTTTCCCTATTGATCGTCTGCATGTCCCGTTTGATTTCGTGGTTGTTTTACTCTTCGATATTTAAAAGTTTATGTCGGTGGGATCATTCTGCATTTTGCAATTTTACCATATTTGTTCTTTTATTCTACGTTTTCTTTAATTATGTGTTTTTTGTTGTTTGGATTTCAATAAATCTTGGTAATTGTTTTTTTTTCCCCTTTTCTCAGTATTAATTTTCTTTCTGGTTGTGCTTTGCTTCACGATTAGATCTATTCTTTTTTTTTTTTTTTTTTTTTATAGATATTTTGCTTTTCATTGGTTATTTGTTGTGTGTTTTTTAATGTGATTTTTCGTAGAAATTTTGATGGACTATATTTTTGTTTCAAATTTTTTGTATTTTTATTATGGACCAAGGATTGGCAATGAGGACCAGGTAATGATATTGTTTATACATGGACCAGCAATCTATAATAAGGACCTTTTATCAAATCAGGATCTAATTCAATCACATATATAAATACTTTTTAGATACTGACTCAGTTTTTATGTTAAAGACCTGTATTTTTTTTTAATAATTATGTTCATGATAATGACTAACCTTAAGACCTGTTTTTAATTAGAATTAATGTGGTTATTTTTTAGGAAAAAAATCTGTTTTTTTTTTTAAATAGATTTAAGGGTATTTTTATCTGCACAAATGATCCTATTTATTTTGTGTTCAATTTTGTAAATAAGTTTGTTTTTCGATATTTTTTAAAAGCATGGTTCTAATTTGGCCATTTAAATTAATGATTCTGTAAATATCAAAGACAGCTGGAAAACATTTATACTGTTTGCATTTGGCAAGAAAGAAAGAAGATAAGAGGAGAGCCAGACTACAGACTACTTGTCCAAAAAATAAAATAAATAAAATAAAAGCCAGACTGCACAAACAAAAGAAATAGTGTATGTTTGGGGAGAAGAGACGTGTCAAAATATTTCTGTTGCAAATACATGTACGTACCGTTTTCGGAAAGGTAATATACAAAATAAATAGAAAATACTATAAACTATTACCAAAACAACCAAGCCTCGGCTGTAAGGACAATATAAATTAGGGGTGGCAATTCGTGTCACGTGTCGGGTTCGTGTCGTGTTAGAGCCGTGTCGATTTTTTTCTTTCCTAACCCGAATACGACCCGCGACACGAACATGAAACGAAACCGTGACACGAACACGACACGAACCCGTCACGGGTTGACACGACACGAACCGAAATTGACCCGCAACACGAAATTGACCCGCAACACGAAATTGACCCGCGACACGAAATTGACACGCGACACGAAATTGACACGAAATTGACTCGCAACACGAAATTGACACGAAATTAACACGAAATTTGACCCGAAATTGACATGCGACCCGAACTTGACACGAAAAAGTGACACGAAATTGACACGAAAAAAAGGGTCCGACACGAACACGACCCGTTTTTTCGTGTCAATTTTTCTCAACCCGAACACGACCCGCCCCCTATTTTTTCCAACCCGAACCTGTAAAATTCATGTCGTTTTCGAGTCGTGTCGTCGTGTCGCGACCCGTATTGCCACCCCTAATATAAACTATTATATGGAAGGATTTTTTTGGAGGTTTTTGGTTTAATTACGATTCCAAATAACTCTAAAAAGAAATTAAAAAGTTAACAAAGACCATTGCTTCTGGTGGGCCCATATGATATGTCCTCACAGTCACCCCCTGTAAATTAGAAGCCAATCTCTTTACGACCTTAATCTCTCTCTCTGTCTGTCTGTCTGTCTGTCTGTCTGTCTGGCTATCTTTCTCTCTCTCGCGTACAGTCTTGAATATTCATAGGCAAGAGGTTTGGAATTGGTGTAGAGGAGAAAGAAATGTCTAGTAACGGCGTCACAGATGAAGCTAAGACTCCATTATTGGAAGACCAATATTATTTAGCAAAAGAAGGAAAACAACAAGATGATCATGATGATCAAGAACGTCTACCTCTTGGACGGAGGTTCTGGATTGAATCAAAGAAGCTGTGGCACATAGTGGGCCCAGCCATCTTCAGCCGAGTCGCCTCCTACTCCATGCTTGTCATCACCCAAGCCTTCGCCGGCCACCTCGGAGACCTCGAGCTCGCCGCCATCTCCATCGCCAATAACGTCATCGTGGGCTTCGACTTCGGTCTTTTGGTAATTATATTTTACTTCTCGTGTTTCCTTCTCATCCATATTAGCAAGAAAACCGATACTTCTTCTTCTAATCTTCTTCTCCTTATTATTAATTTTTCAAAGCATTAATTTCCGAGAAAATACCCCCAACCAACGTTTTGTTACGAAGCGTCCAGACTTTTTCATTCAAAAATCGAAAACATCAATATTTTTCCAATCTTTATTAGTTCGGTTTCCTTATCTTATTTTCTAAAAATTTGACTTTAATTTCTTCTCTGTTTTGAAAATTTGGGCATGAACACTTCTATAAATAGCTTTTTTTTTTCCCCTTGAAAAAAAAGGAAAAAAGAAAAAAAAAAAAAAAAGAAAGTTAACTAGTATGGCAACAAGCAAAAAACGATTGCATTATGATTCTGTTTCATTTTTTTTACGCTTGTTATGTGTTTGACGTGCATATATAAATTTCTACATATTATCGTCAAGTGCGCCTGCTTTAATACAGAAAACCAAAACAAAAACTAAAAAGAGATCACTTTCTTTAATCTCTTGAATTAATTAATTTTATTTTTTCCTGCTGATAAGCTCGGAATGGCAAGCGCGTTGGAAACTCTGTGCGGCCAAGCGTTCGGAGCAAAGAAGTATTACATGTTGGGAATATACATGCAGCGTTCGTGGATAGTCCTCTCAGTATGCTGCGTCTTCCTCTTGCCGATTTATCTTTTCGCTTCGCCGGTCCTGAAGCTCCTCGGACAGCCGACAGACGTGGCGGAGCTCTCAGGCATCGTATCGGTCTGCATGATTCCACTGCACTTCAGCTTCGCCATCCAGTTCCCTCTGCAGCGGTTCCTGCAGAGCCAGCTGAAGACAGGCGTCATCGCCTGGGTGTCTCTTGCGGCACTTGCCGTGCACGTCATCGTCAGCTGGCTGTTTGTTTACCAGCTCAAGCTTGGAGTTATCGGCACCGCCATTACGTTGAACTTCTCTTGGTGGGTTTTGGTGTTTGGCCTTTTTGGTTACACTGTTTGTGGTGGCTGTCGTTTGACATGGGCTGGTTTCTCCGCTGAGGCGTTTTCTGGCCTCTGGGAGTTTACTAAACTTTCTGCTTCTTCTGGGGTAATGCTATGGTACGCCTCTCTCTCCGTCTATCCACCAGGTCAATCAAAATAATTCAGGAAGCTCTTTTTTTTTTTTTTTTTTTTTTTTAACTTGAGGATGAGGGATTCCATTTTAACACTTTTAAAACTAAAGTCAGATATGTTATTACTATTAGATTATATCGGCAACCACACAGTTCCTTTCTATTTGGTAAAGGAAAAACGAAAAGTATACTTTATAAGCATGATTTATCTAATCACAACACGTGGTCAAAAGAAACTTGGCAAGTAAAAAAAATGGTCCGAAAAAATGTATAGGATTTAAAGACATCTTTTAACCTAAAAGAAAAAATAGGACAATGGGGCAAAATTCAGGTAACAACAAGTCCTGGTTAGCTAGTGAAAGTTCTGGGGTAAGCTGTGGGTACACTCGGTTAAAGTTAGAGGATCAGAATTATTATTCGTGAATATTAATCGTCTTAAATACAAATTGCCCTAGAGAATACAAAAGTTTCTGTGGTTGGATTTACATTTTTGTTTTCTAATGTATGAATATACATTTTCAATATTCACAACGCAGCTTGGAAAACTGGTACTACAGAATACTGATATTGATGACAGGAAATCTGAAGAATGCAGAGATTGCATTGGATGCTTTATCAATATGGTATGTCAGGATTCAAATTTTGCCCTCTGTCACTATTAATATTTGATAGTTCCGTGTAAATTCACGTAATATATGTTTGGGAAATCTTTGAATATTTATCATTCTATGTTTTATAAAATCTGGTTTTTGAGATTCCGTTTTCTACATGTACACAAACTCTTTTCTGTGTTTTTCAATAATTTCTAATGGGCTTGGACTTTGTCTTCTTTGGCATGTAGTATGACGATTAACGGGTGGGAGATGATGATTCCTCTGGCATTCTTTGCAGGCACCGGGTAAATTCCTCTTGACCACGCCTTATTTTTGGCCTTTCTGTTTATCATTTTACCATTAATTTTTAATGTCGGTCAATGCTTAATTAATTATTTAAAGGTGTTTTTTTTTATTTTTTATTTTTATGTTTCTTTCTTGATTGTTACCTCTGACTATCAAAATTATTCTTAGAAATTTTGACAAAGAATATGAGCTTAAGATCGCTAGTATTAACTCTTAATGACGACTAACTTTAAGCTCACTGAATGCATGTATGTTAGATGACTTGTACCGAAAAGACACATATATATTTTTTTTTTTGAAAATGATGGGAACTTTACTTTACTTTACTTTTTTTTTTTTTAATTTGAAAAAGTAATGAGTGATAATAAGACTGAAAGATCGTTGTCCATTCATAATCAACCCCATGTACTGCAACCTTAGCCTCAAGCTAATTCACAGTCGTCATGGCATACATAATCATTGTTGCATTCATTATTTATAATAAGGTTAAACTTGTCATTTTTTAAGAAGCTCAACTTGTGGTGGTAGTACGCAGAGTCTAGATAGATCTACATTGACCCCTCGTACATTTGATACTCTCAACCATTAGAGATCTAGTCGGTATCCAGCCACACACACTGCACCAATCAAAAAATAAATCTTCAATTCTATTTTTCATTCCTCGCAAAGATTGTGGTGCTCAATGCCTATATGGCTTCGAAGCCTGTTCCTCAAATAATGTTTCAAGTGATTTTTCTTTTTCGATTTTGATTTCACAACTCAAAACTGACGCTGAGTAAGCCTCGTGCCTGTCACTATCTTTGTTTTGAGAAAATGCCAGGGTTAGGAATATTGTAAGATTTTCAACTTCTTCATAAATATACTTGTAGACTTTGTTCATTAATTTCTATTTTACAAAACACTTGTGTACCATACTATAATGTCTAATTTGGACTTGTCGCATATATATATATATATATATAGAAGACAAAAACATATTTGCACGATTAGTCAAATTATCTCGGCGGAAGAAAATAAATATGGATGTTGCGGGTGGCAAAATTTGTGAAAAACGACGTTCATATAATCAGCATGTGCGGTTGTTGCGCGTAGAAAAAATTGTGGAGAGTGAAGAATAAGTAGCTTTAAGTCTTTTTCTTTCTTTTTTTTTTTTTCTTCTTCTTTTATTTGCAAGTCAAAAAGAAAATTTTATGATATGAATTGTGTTTTCCGTTTAACTGTCCGATTAATTGTTAGCAATAGGATTTTTGAATTTTGACAATAAAATAATGCACCAAACGACGCCGAAGTGATCCATCTCCTAGACAAGACAATGAAAATTTAGTCGGACATTAAAAAGGGGGGGAAAAAAAAAGATGTACTAGAATAACAAACATGGAGTTCTTAAGTCTAAAAGAAACCCAAGAGCATGATGTGCTTGTCTTTTGTGGTCCTAACTCCTAATCGTAGAGCTTTGTCAAGTGAAAAAAATGATTCTAAAAAACATAAAAATAAAAAATTGTCCCCGCCTTCTCAGTCAGTTTGTCCTGATCTCATTGTTTCTTTTCTTGTGTATTGGATAAGTTGGGAACACACAAGCCAGCAGAAAACGATTTGTTTGTTTGTTTTTCTTTTTTTCTTTTTTATTATTTTTAATTTTTCCCCTTTTAAACAAAGTAATCAATTCAGAAACGGAACTTTACTCTTTAATCAAGTTACATATTAAATATGTTCGCCAACAAAAGTTTGTAGATCGCTTCATTCTGAAGTTAATTTAATGGATAGGCTGTCATTGACTAGCAACATTTAAGAAAGCGGGAACAAAATAAGACGTCAACCATGGAGTGCTCAATTTCGATTCTAGTAGTGACGTTTCCCGGAAATTGCGTGAAGTAGAGACAAAAAGAGAGAAGAAAGATTGTGAACTATTTCTTTTGTACTTTAATGGTTCTTCTATTAAAAGATCAATACATATTAGACGTATAGATATATATATATATATATATATATCTGTGTGCGTGTATAATGGGAGAGGCTCTCATGTGACATCCCTCTTATACGTCACTTGTAATGTGGTTTGTTCTATTATACGTATACAATATATATTCATGTATGTATTTAGTTGGTATTTTTAATTATCTTACGCTTTTGATGGTGTACATATAATGCAGAGTAAGGGTAGCAAATGAGCTCGGAGCCGGAAACGGAAAAGGGGCCAAGTTTGCCACAGTAGTATCAGTAATAACATCAATTATAATTGGACTCTTCTTCTGGTGTTTGATTATGATATTCCAAAATGAGATTGCCTTGATATTCTCTTCAAGTAAACCTGTCCTTGAAGCAGTAAATGAACTCTCTCTTCTCCTAGCCTTCACCATTCTTCTCAATAGTGTTCAACCTGTTCTCTCTGGTAATACTTTCTTCTGAAAATTTATTTGTTTGATTTAATAATAATCTGATTATGTTGCATATACATACTCAAATCACTAATTATTTTAATATGGTTTTTTATTTTTATTTTTATTTTATTTATTTTCTCTCTAACAGGAGTCGCTGTGGGATCTGGATGGCAGTCGTATGTTGCTTACATTAACTTGGGTTGCTATTATCTCATTGGAGTGCCCCTTGGGTTTTTGATGGGATGGGGATTCAACAAAGGAGTTATGGTAAGTAGTATTATTTCAATAAATGAGGAATATATATAATTAGCAATAAGGAGTTTAAAAAAAAAAAAAAGGGACTTTGATCAAAATGCGACACAAATTCTATAACGAAGTCTATTATTAGAAT
The DNA here is from genome assembly GCA_038430175.1 of Ficus hirta. Classification (NCBI taxonomy): domain Eukaryota; kingdom Viridiplantae; phylum Streptophyta; class Magnoliopsida; order Rosales; family Moraceae; genus Ficus; species Ficus hirta. The sequence goes on along the minus strand of CM076591.1, from coordinate 4,127,188 downwards.
CTTTTGGAAGAATACTATTATGCATTTTACCTTTTTTTTAAATACACGATTCACATATTTCAATGTTAAATGTTAGATGACGAAAAAATAAAATGATTTAAGGCGTTCAAAAATTTACAGTTAAAAACTGGTAGTTGCAATTTTTCAACGACTGAGATTATTTGTTTCCATTATTTAGTTGCTGAAATTCAACTGAATAATACGTACCAAAACAATTTTGTAAATTGAAAGTGTTAAGTGCAGTAGGTACTAAAATTTCTTATGAATATGGAATAATTAATTAGGGAATTTGGGCTGGAATGATCTTTGGAGGGACAGCAATACAGACATTGATCTTGGCTATCATTACTATCCGATGTGATTGGGACAAGGAGGTACATATTACACCTATGCTTCTTAGTTTTTCTCCTAATTCTTCTTTCATAAACTCAAATTTTGTTACATTGTCTTTTTTTTTTTTTGTTTATTTTTTTTATTCTGTTAAATTTGAATAAATTTGCAGGCAGAGAAAGCAAGTAGGCATGTAACGAAGTGGACAGAAACGAGGCAAGAAGATTAACATATATTACTGTTAGGGCAAACCTTACCTTGACATGAGAAACAATGGATGTACAAGAAACAAAGCGCGCTTTTAATGCCTATATATATATATATATATATATATTATTGTCCTCAATGTGCTCTGTAATTTGATTAGCGATAATGTGCTATATCTTTGTATAACTCACCTCAGTCTATTCCAAATGAATTTAAATTTTTTCCCAAAATGTATCGTTGACAATATTGCTACAAGAGAGTGCAAACTAAAAATTACAAGCCTAAGGGTAATCAAACGACAAATGATCAGAGAAAAATAAGAAGAAGAAACAAAAAGATAGTGTCTTAGTTTCAGATAGGTCAATTTTGAAAACCAGATGGGGGCAGCGCCCTTCTCAACACAAAATCCTATTTCAAATCTCAGAAATATTAGGGCCAAAATTATGGGTGATTTGAAGAATTGTTCCTTAAAAGAGCACACTTAAGGATTATTGTCCTATCTATAGTGATTTAAAAATTTTTGACCTCCTGTAAGATAGTTGATGATTAACATAATTTGTGTTCTCAAAATTACCCTCGGCCAATGATTAATGCCCAAAAATGCACGCAAAGCGGTAGAATGTAGCATGGATCAGGCGGCCATATTCATTGTAACAAACACAAGCAGATAATATTAGTGTAAATGAACATTAAAAAGACAAAGGAATAATATAATAAAAAGTGAAAATATTTTTATGATATATATATTTTTATAAAGGAAACAAATGAAACATGACAAAGAGATTTAGGTAAAGAAAAACTCAATAAATAATGAGGTAACGCATCGTGAATCCTTCGTATGCTTCGTTCTTCAATTTGATTTAATTTTTAATATACGAATGCATGAGAGATAGTGTTAGGCTGGTCAACCAGTTGAAAACACACGGAAGGGCAGCTGAAGGAGGAGCTGGTGCTAATTTTATGTAGCCCAGGCTCTCTGATCGCACAGGCCCAAATCACGCATGCGGGGAGGGAAGCGAGCAAGCTGGAGAGCTGGCAGGGGGACGCGTGGCGCAAGTAGGGGCTGGCTACCGTGGGTGGCGGCTGGCGACTCCGGAGACGCCACGTAGAAGGGTAGACGCAGACTTGGGGAAGGAGAAGTGGAAGAAATAAATGAAAGGAAAGAAAAAGGCCAAAAAAAAAAAAAAAAAAGGAAGAAAAAGAAAATAAAAGGGAAAAATAAAGGATAAAAAGCCCAAAAAAAAAAAAACAAAATAAATAGATTATTAAATAAAATAAATCAATATTAAACCTTTTCAAAATAAAAATATTTGGAATTAAAATGATAGAAGTATCTAATTAAATTAGTCAATAGATGACATAAAAAATGCATTTTTTTGTGCGTTTATCAGCCAGTGAAAAAGGTAATAGGGTAAATTACCACCGATAAACTACTAAATCTACTAGATGTCTTTGTAATCACCATGAGTCACCTCAGTCTTTGATTGTTAGTGTCGGTCCGGTCGCAGTATAGTGATCTGGTATATTATTTTTGATAATCTACTAGATTACCTTTTATTTTCATTACAAAGTTAGACGACCTTATCCAGCTCCAGTCATTGGACATTTATCAGATAGATTTTTTTTTTTTTTTTTCAGTAAAGGTCATTTATTTTCTACTCAACAGTATCATATCATCTTTTATATTTTACCGGATTATTTTTTATATTTTATCGAAAATAATTATTGCTCAAATTATCTTTTATATATTACCGGATAATTTTTTATGTTTTAGCGAAATAATTATCATAATCCACCCGAAAATGAAAGAGTAACAATAATAATCTTACATCTCTAAAATCACCAAACTCTTAACAGAAAAAGAAAAAGAAAAAGAAAAAAAAAAGGACCAAAAAGAAAGATTGACAAAAAGAAAGCAAAAATACATTGATCAATTCAGAAATAAATAATGCAAATTCTATAAAACAAAAATAAAATTTTCCGCCATTTTCACATGATGAAACCAAAAATCAAGGAACAAACATAAACGAAAAAAAAAAAAATGATAACAAAACAACGTATCAAATCGACACAAACAACAAATCAGGTGATGATGACAGGTACGTCATCATTGGAGAGGCCAGTGTAAGTGAAGTTCGGGCTGAGGAATCATTAGCCAGGGAAAAAAGAGACAGTCGCGGAGATATATATAGAAGAGAGAGAAAAAGAAGAGAGGGCGAGGCGACGGCCGTCGTGGAAAAAAAGAGAGGCGTGACTGTCGTGCCATCGTGGAGAGGAGAGAGGCGCACTCTGACATCGCACTCGATTCTGATAGATTTTCATCAGATCTATGGATAGCGATGTTAGGATCTGCGCACTAAGATAGAATCCATTAGTTGTATTTATCTATAATGTTTATTTTATTCAATAAAGTTATCAATTTGATTAACTATTTATAGAAATAATGTCAAAAAGAGAAATTCTAAACACATACACAGTTGATAGAACAAAGATGATGCTTTATTCATGTCAATACTTAAATGGATCTACATCCAATTGATTTGATTAATTATCTACGTTAGGCTGAATTGATTTCATTAATTATTTTGTTTACTTAATCAATTAGCATTATTAATCATGCTATGTAATCCATCTTAGTACTTACATGATCCCATGATTTCATGTTATGACTTGTGTCCTTTGTTATACTAAAGGTAAAACCACGATGACTGCAAGTTGGCATGCCAATATTTTGAGGACATGACTCTTGCAAATGATGGAGCATGGTTCATAGATATGAACCATAGCTCCTCTACGAAGAGTTTATATTATCCATTTAAGGGTCATTCGGGAGTTGGAAAGCATAAGAAATCTTGATCATTTAGTTATTTGCTGATCGAGTGATTTATATTTATATAGATTTATAAATATGGCTATTATAATGATGAAATGATTAGACTTTAAGTTAAAATAATCGAAATGTATAACAGAACATAGCTTTAAGCTTATCATGGATAACCTATGGAGATGTTCCATAGATGATGTACCGTGGGCAAATGATAAATGGATCTTTCGTAAATATGTAGTATATAATCGAAAGTACAGCTTCAGGTTTTTAGTTGAGTAACAATACTGGAGTTAATAATTAAGTAGAAAATCAACACTAGGTTGATTTGGCTATAAATTATTGAAGTCTGATAACATATGTCCACCATATTCCTTTGCTAGCTCATAAACTCTCTTTGAAATTGAGCTATTTCTATATTAGGTCTGGTAATTGAGAGGGTTGTACAAAATTTTACGATCAAGCCATGTCCGATCAACTAGCACACATTCGGTTAACCAGATTGACAGGTCTAGTCTACTTAATACTGTAATGCATGTGTACGGACAAGGGCTATATTCATATTTTTGGCTGAACTATTTCACTTATTTATGAAAAATTATATTTGCATAATAATTGAGTGTTATAATAGATAATAGCCTTAGTGGTATTATTTATTTGGAAAAGGGAAACATAGTGACAAGATTATTCAAAATAGGAAAGAAGAGATATCAATTATCTCCTACGGCTTCCAACCACAACTATAAATAGACCACTTAGGTTTATTTAGACTTGGATCCCAAGAGGCAAAAAACTTGAGGTTTTTGGAGGCTTGATAAGAATAATTTGTTCATCTTTAGCAATTAATTGTTTGTGGTACCATTTTGGTTGGAAGGAGAAGGCTATTATCGGATTAATTGAAGATGCATTCGAAATTTTTTTTTTTTTTTGAAATAAGATGCAATAGAATTTTTCTTGTGAATTTTATATTATGTTAGTTTACTAATTTTTTTTTATTTGTGCCCTCAATTGATTCAAGTGGATTTTTAAAGTTGGTATTGTTGGGAGAATAAATTGACACAATAGACTAATAAAAAAAATATCAATTAGATCTTTCTAATGACTTTTCTATTTTTTTTTTTATCTTGACCCGTCGATCAATTGGCTCTGCACAAGCAGAAGGGTGATTAATTATATAAAAGCTTATGTTAAGAATAAAGAAAAATAAAAGTTAATTTGATCACGAAATCCCAATATGAACATAAGAGTTCACACCTTAGTATATTGCTTGGCGCATGCTATTGGTTGTCTCTATTTTTATATTAATCAGCACCTGATTAAGGGAAAAATAAAATACAAAGTCATGAAGATTAGAAGAAACTATGAAATACAGAGAAGTTCTGTCTAAACTTGGACATTATGTCCTTCAAATTTGTACATTTAACTTTTTCAAGAGTTCTGGTACATAATTGGAACAAATATTAAATATGTCGATACAAACAAATAAACAATCTGCAACTTTTTCTTTTCTTTTCTTTTCCATTTTTTCCATGTCAGCTCTTTTTTTTTAATTTATTTATAAAATATAAATGGAATTGACTGTATTGGAGAAGAGAACGGAAAGAAATACCGAATACAAATTTTGTTCATACCAATCTCGCAAGAATTTTTACCAGTAACATGGACTTGCAATAATTGGGAGCAACATAGAACTCGAAAATCAAGACTTGGAGCTATAACCGTAAAGATTTATGGAGACACTTTTTTACATACATACATAATATTTTTCTAGCACACTATTTCATTGACTCTAAAATGGGCAAAGTAGACAACGTGTAACTCACCGTCAATCTTCCTGACCCGAATCGGACCGAGTCACCAGCCCTCACAACTCGCTCCTCAAACCGGGCCGACTCGGACCCTTTGTCCTTCCTGAGATGTACACACTTTTTCCCCTCTTGGGCCTCTCTCTCCATCCCAACTCTCTCCTTAATCTCACGAACTACACTCCAAAAGCTCTCATTCACGCCCTTTTTTGTCAAATACAATAGCTGAAGCCTCTCTTTGCAATCCTCAACTCTCTTCAACGCGCACACCAACTCGACCGAGTCCACGAAACTCAGACAACTCATCCTCTCCCCGAACTCAGTGAGTCTGACGGAAACTTCATTTATCACCGATAAGCAGTCCTCACCCACCAAGTCCACAATCTCGGCCACCAACTTATTACCACTCGCCACCAAAATCTCGGGCTGTTTGCAAATCTGCTCGACCAAACCCACCAACGACTCGGTCTCGCGAATCAACTCGGCGTTAGAAATCGCCACGACTCGCTCGGACCCAAAATCTCCGTTTAATTTATCGGACCCGAGGAAGAAGCCGAGAACTCGGGACGCGAAGAGGAGGCTCTCCACGTACTCGCCGTACCAGCGGACCCACGTGGACAGCTGCCAGGTCACGTGACTGGAGCAGTCGCGGAATTTGGAGAGGTTAAGGTAGTTCCGGCCGCCGAACGTGGGGAACACGGAGAGCTGGTCCTGGAGGATGAAGCCGCCGCGCTTTGCCACGTGGTGGGCGGCGAAGAGGCACTTGAGCGCCACGCAGGCGTCGCCAGTGGACTGGAGGCGGTCCATGAGAGCCTCCACGGCCGAGGAGGCGGCAGCGCGTGAGGAGCGTCCGAGGGAGAGAACTGCCGCCAGGTGCTTTGGGTTGGGCGGCGTGTCGGGGTTGTGCGTGGTCGCGCGTAGGAGGTAGAGCGTGTTCTGTCTTGAGAGAATTGCGGCTTTGCCCTGCGACGCCTTGTCCTTGATTGCGCCGACCAGGTCTCTCAGCTTCATTCTCCTCCGACGACCCATGATTTAATTTCTCTTCACCTCTCTATTTATGTATTTTTTTTTTTTTTTCATGGCGAGAAAAAAAAATGTTTAGGGACTTTTATTGACGAAAGTCCTCTGGATTCTAGATCCTCGGTGATGATTTATGACTTTATTTGTTATTTAAATTCAACTTTAATTAAATTTTATTTTTTTATTTTAATTTTCATCTTTTTTTTTAATTAATAAAATTTATAATTAATTTTAAAAAATTACTTAACATCAATTTAAAAGTTTCGTATCGGTGAACTACACGTAAGTTATATACATCCTTCTGTTCAAGGTATAGTAGCTTTCTTTATCTACCATTGTCAAAGTTAAGGCACAGCAATTTATTGCGAGGTGAGTGTTTATCTATATTACGTAAATGGGGCCCCAAAATAAATAAACCTTTAAGATTTCGACAAATTGATGGTGTAACCAACCAATAATTATTTGGTAGTGTCAAAGTTTGTTCATTATTTTAAGATTAGATCAGTTGATTGCACGGTTTTTATCCTGAAAAATGTTTCACGCTGGTGTAAGCGTGCCTCGACTTTTCAAAAGCCTATTAGAGTGCGTATTAGTGGTCGTAAGAAGATTTTTATGCAATACAGGAAAGTGCTGAGATTTATTGTCTTTTTCCGAGTCTAGCTTGGACTTTTACCATCTGATTTATTTGTGCAGACAAACAATCGAATTGTTATACAACCCTAAAGGAAATTGTAGATTTCTTTGATTTGAATCAGATTATCCTCTTTTAAACGATTTTGCAGCAGGACAACTTCTAATAATTATAAGTTATCTAATTTTACTATTTTAGAATGAATTTAAAGAAATGAAAACTGAAAATACGGAAAAAATTTATATTTTTTGCTTGAAACTGAAAAGATTTCTTTAGTCAAATAGTAAAAGTTCAAGATGGAAAGTTTCCAAAAGCATGTAATCAAATTTGGGCTCACAAAAATAAATCCAATCAGTTAAAAAAAGAGTCCGAATTGATTCTTTAATTGATGGATAATTTAAAAAAATAGTGAAAAAAGTAGATAAAATGGTGTCAATAGATACCCCTTTGAGTTATTATATGAAAACAATGGTTCTTTTTCTTTTCTTTTTAAGGTTCTAGCTATGTGAAAATATATTTAAGAATTAGAAAACAAAGGAAGATGGAAATTGAAAAAATAAAATAAAATAAAATCCAGCATAGCTGCATAGTATATACTAACTACATGTTTGCATCATGGTTGTCAATTTCAACATAAACCAATACAAAATTAAATAAACAACAAAACAGGTGATTGGTGTCCGCTTCCAAAAGTCCAAAAATTGTTGTACTTTTATGTTATGTGCGTGGGGAGACCTTAACATCAAGATTGATTCACGTTTGTAAAGCTAGAGCCTAGACATAGCATTCACAATATATCAGGCTAATATATATATATATATATATATATATATATATATATATAGGGCTCTTGTATTATATATAGTGGGCGAATATCAGCCGTAGGAAAATATGTCCTTACATGTCACTATTAGAGTAGATCTTTTTTTTCTTTCATCTAAGGTTTTTAGCTCTCTCACCTTTATACTTAGGAAGGAAAATAAAAAAGACAGAAACTAGGAAGGATATGAAAACTATTGATGGGGTGCCGAGTTAATGTTCTCAGCTCTAAAAATGAAAGAAGGAGATTTTTCTTAATAAAATTCTTGTAAGCACACATTAAGTGTCATTAAGATAAAGGGTGCCGACTTGAACCAACGATAAAGGATGCCAACTTGAACCAACAATAAAAGGTGCCGACTTGAACCAACGATAAAGGATGTCGACTTCAATAATAATGAGGCTGAGAAATATAGATACCATCGGGGGTGCCTAATAGATACTATCAGGAAACTCATCGTGTGGCACCATAAAAGACCGTTGAGACCCGATCAATCAAACAGGCCGAGAAATGCAAAGATCATGGAAGGTACCGAATAGGTACTATTGACAGGGCATCGAATCTTTCGGCCACTTATCCCAGGAAAGTTAGCACGGCCTAATTTAAGAGGATGCCAAGAAATGGGAACGGTTATGTGTGCCGGCTAAGAGCCATGACAAAAAGGACACGGTAACGGTTAAGGAATTAGAAGAATAGTGTGTGGATCGGAGTTAACTGCCACAACATGTGGAATCAATTGAGGACTTTTTGTTTTTATTTAATATTTTTAATGTAAAAATATATATAGAGTTCTAGGCACCCCAGAGAGGGCCAAGAACCACATTTGTGCCCAAAAAACTATACTCTATAATTTTCTCTGAAAATAGTGAAATCATGACTCCCTGACTCCAAAAAGGACTACCCTTCGAATAGAAAGGGATCCTCTACAAAATTTCTGGTGTTCCTTACTTTTTCTGCTATTTTGATACTTAACTTTACTACAGTAGTTTAGGTTAACGGAAAATATTTCAACTCCAGTATTATTAGGCGAATTTTGATCGTCAACAAAAACTATGATGAAAAGAAAATATTAGGAAGGGAAGAAAATATTTTAAAAATATATAAAGAAAATGATTTTACCTTCTCTTATTTAATATTGTAAGTGAAACCAAATGGATGAAAAACTTATTATTAAAAAAATTATTATTTTACCCTAACACTATATCAATCATATTTTTGTTGGAATTTTAAAGGACAAGGAGAATTGTGCAATCATACTTATTTATATTGGTGTTAAATTTTTCCCTCACAAAATTCTTACACATTTGTGAAGATAAATTTTGGTAAGATCCATCTTATAATTCTTCCACTTACCGTTTTTTTGCATCCAAAATTCTATCCTACTATACCTCAAATTATCAATTTTCATCCTAAAATCTTATATACGTTTTCTTTCCTTCCACTTTTCACTCATACGAAACATAGCATTAGAGAAAGAAAAACCATAGCCAATGGAGATTGATATTAATTAAGGAAAACAAACATCCGAGCTTTTCCACAGTGCTCATCCATCCATCGGTTGAAAATCAAAAGTTCGAGAAGGTTGTCGTTTAGTGAGGATATTCGTGATTGTAAAAAACGAAGGACACAACGGATTGTTATCGCCGAAAAGGTATAAACGATTTATATTAATAAATGGTTACTATATATAACAATTACTAATTATTGTTGTAGAAAAACTTTTTGTAAAGTTATATACCGCTGCATTATTCATAATTTTTCAAAAATAAAGGAACATGCACAAGGCTTGGAACAAGGATCTATTTTGTAAGACGAGTATTGGTTGAAGCTAATGAAACCAAAGATGCTCAAAGACACGGATGAGTAATTTAGACGATAATCAAAGATTTTTAAAGGGAGACAACATGTCTAGAGTACGATCGAGTAGGCATGTGGTTAATGAAGTAGACGCAATAGCGAAAAGACATAAGACCAATGTTTGAAGTTTTATCTTGCAACTAGTACATTTTATCTACCTATGACGTTTTTGACTCAACAAAAGGATTATTCCATGCATCCAGCAAATGTGGTGTTTGGTACTAAGGTTTGAATAATAAATTACAATTCAATTTTTATTTTTGTTTTTTGTTTTTTGTTTTTTTTTCCCCCAAAAAGTGAACCTCAATTTCACTATTCAAAGTTACTATTATAGTTTTGTAACTCAAACTTTGATATACAAGTCCAAATGAAATGACTTTTTTTTTTTTAAATTGCATAGAATTTTGATACGAACGAAACAAGCTCTATATAAATATTTTTTTTCCGAACACATTTCAAGTTTTTACACTTTTTAACTCCAGTAATTCAAACGCCTCACCAAATGCACAATTTAATTCAAACCTAAATTTTACAATCCAAATCTTTGTACCAAACACATACTAAATTACCATTATAAGGATGGTTGCACAAGCAAACAAAAACACAAAGACTATTAATATGTAAAATTATCTTGACTGTTGGAACAGTGACACACAGGTAGAAACATTGATATATGTCCAGTGATGGATATGCATTGGACTTGACCTAAAATATAATTAATTTAATCGATGATTCTGTATAAATACATCAATAATTCACTTTGATAATCATTTATATGTGACCATCTAAAGAATTATTTGAGACATGAAAAAACATTAGGACACTCAATGATTTGATTATATGGGTAACCGAGAAGATATTCTAATTGAGAACGTAAAATAAAACTGATCCTTAAGTCGATTATAGATAATCTATAGCATTACGTGTTTCTAGTTGTTGAAGTTACTATGGTCAACTTATTTTACATCGAATGAGAAATAGCGGGTTTCTCTCCCGATTAACTCAACTCCTTGAATATCTCATAGTGTAATTGACCCACATAATCCATGAACTCTTTCAAATGTGATGGTTTGGTCTTTGTTCTTTTTTTTTTTTATCAAGATAACCCTGAACTCTTATTCTTTGGTCATTTCAATCCTTTCCGTCCAAAACCATTTAATTTTAACGGAAATAATTATGTGCAAGGCATGTGATCTTTTGTGAGGGTGTTTTAGTAATTTAATAATAATTAATTTAATAAAATGAATAAAAATAAATTTCTCTCCCCTTCCTCTTTCTCTCTCCATTTCTGAAAACCCTATCCACAGGGGAGGAGGCTGTGACGAAAAAGAAGGTGAAGGGGCAAAACGCACGGCGGGGAGAAGGGAGGGAGGGAGACGGTGGCTCGAAGGGGGAGGAGGGGAGCCAAAACTCAGGTCACACTTGGGGGTCTGAAACCCAGATCGCGGTAGCACGCGGGGGGGAGGGAGAGGGTAAGGGAGAGAGGGAGGCGGATAGCAGGCCAAAACTCAGACCGTGTCGGGGGGTCCAAAACCCAAATTGCGGCTACCAAGGAGGGGGGTGGCGAAATCACGGTGCTGAAGGGGGTGGGGGCAAAACCTAGATCACATTAGGTCAAGAGGGATTGCGCGAGGGGAAGAGAGGGGGAAAGAGGGAGGGAGACAGCCCCCAGCTCTGGCTCCAGCGTTAGCGTCCGATCTTGGGGGGTGCGGGTGGGGGTGGGGTTGGGGGTGGGAGGGAGGGGAGGGGAGAGAGAGAGAGAGAGAGGTCTCTCCTTTTTTTATTTTTTATTTTTTATAAATAAAAATAAGGGTATTTTTATCTTTTTAGAGATATTTTTTTTAAAAAAAGCACAAAATGTACTTTTCACGTAATTATTCCGTGAGTTTTTTAATGGAACTAGACGGAAAGAACTAAACCATCATCTTTTTAGAGAGTTTAGGGTCAGTACGACAAAAAAAAAAAAAAAACAGAAACCAAAGTGTCACATCTTAAAGAGTTCATAGATCATTGAGTAGATAACCATCATTTCGTACTTTAAAACACGTCATCCATGAATTGCCAATTTTGGCTTTCACAATTTGACTAATATTTAATAAAGAAATCATCCTTCTGGGAGAACGATTAGGCTTTCATAATATGGTCCTTTGGGAGATTAGTTGCTAAATTTACCCTTTTAGTTCAACGATGAAGACCGTGGATCCTACAACAATCGGATGTATTCTCCCAGTCAAATATTTTGGTTTATTTTATTTCATTTAATACTTCAATGAAAATAAGCATGTAATTTCAAGATAATTAAATTCTAAAACTATATGATGCGTGAAAAGGTTAGTTCTTAGCACGCGACACTCACTATCCTGGATGGCACGTTACCAAAATAAATGCAAACGGCAATCAAGTCAGTCAAAAGCGTCCAAATCTCATATTTAATTTCAACTGCTATTTATAGTACTAATTAAGTATAGTCTTGATGTCTTAACTTGACCCTGCATCTGTGTATTAAAAGATAGTACAAATATATCAGGATTTTTAATCCTACCTGGTTTGCAATTTTACTTTTGTTTTAGATTCTGATCATTCTTTTTGTCTGAATGTTGTCGTTTCTCGACTTGCCATTTCTTAATTCAAAATGGCGTCACTTTATTATCTTTTAAAATCCATTCCCAAATGTATGTATGGAAGTAATAAATTAAAAAAACATATATTTATGCATACGTTTTTAGCAAAAGTATGTACATATCCATGCATGTATACAATAATGGATGAGGAAAAAGAAGAGTCAAATATATTATTTAATAGAAACATTTTCAACATAACTGTAATCAAATTTGACTATCTGAAACATTTTTGTTCTTTTAAAAAGAGGATTGAAGAAAATGGTAGCACATGCTATGATATGTACTAAAAAAAAGGATAAGTTGTGGTAGAGTTTCATTTATATACTCCATTGATAGAACTCATTTTTAAACCGTTATGATATAATCGAACGGTTGAGATATTGTTTGTGCATGATAACTATAATATACATTACATCATAGTATTATATACAAAAATAAAAAATAAAACAAATAGAAATTAAAAAAAATCCAAAGAAACTAAAAAAAACTGGCCGACAATCATCCACCGGTGGACCTTCCCACACCGGTGGCGAGCGCCCCCCCTCCCTGAAGCCAACAAATACCCCCTTCCCTCCCTATGATGCCGGTGATGAGCGCCCCCTCCTTGACGCTGACAAAGACCCCCTCCCTCCCCCAACCAGATCTGCGCCCCCTGCTGACACCGACGAAGGCTCCCCCCTCCCCCAAACCAGATATGAGCGCCCCCCCCCCCCCCCCCCCCCTCCCCCCCAACCCCGCATCCCCATCTGGCCAAATCCGACCACCCCGCAACCCAGGCCCCCCCCCCTCCCATGAAGACGAGGCCCGTGACCCCAGGTGACGGACCACCCGCCCACAAGCGTGATGATCCCAGGTGATAACCTGAGACCGACTCCTGCAATGCATCGACGATGACAAGCCCCCACCCCACCAACATCAAGCCACCGGTGAGGAGGCCCCCCCCCCCTCCTCAAAAAAAATTCATCGGTGAATGTCTTTTTTTATCATTTGTTTAATTTATTAAATAGTCTATACTATTATGAAATAATGTGCATGATAATTATAATGCACAAACAATATTTCAACTATTCGATCACGTCTAAACGGTTTAAAAATAAACTCTACCAATAAGGTATATAAATGAGACTCTCTTACCCAAAAAAGGAAATAAAGTTCACAATCAAAACCTTTTCTTAATTTATGTTTGAAAGACAAGGTTTCTATCCTGTTCAAAACGACAAGTCGTTACTCTGTCTAAAGGTTGTTATCATCTTAGAGATAGTCTATCGTTTCCAAACTATACTAGAAAGATCAGTTTTCCTTACCCTATTTGTTTGGAGATCGTCCAAAATAGTTTTGTTGGATTGTCATTTTATGTTTTCTAAAAAAATAATAAATAAATAAATAAAGAAAAATAAAAAAAATATCTTTCTCCCGAGTCCCTTCCATATTTTAATATTATTTTGCCAGAATTGTGTTATCAATTAAGGTGGTTCAGTGGTTGAAGTGGCATACAAATCTTATTCTTGTTCAGAGTCCTACCAATGAAAAAGATTATAAAATAAAATAAAATAAAATAAAAAGATAAATTACTAGATTGGTCCTGAATTTTTTTTCGAAACTGGAATGCCTACAATAGTCCTTTACGTTAATTTTTAGACGGCATCCGTTAATTAACATTAATTTTTGATCAAATTACTGATTGATTGCGTTTAAAAATTTATAAAAATGACTAATGTAGTAACATTTTAATAGTTTAGGGGCATTTCCTTTCGGAGTTAGAATGATCATAAACTATTAAAAACGTTGTTACAGTAGTCTTTTTCGTTAATTTTTTGACGGAATCCGAAATTAACGTTACTTTTTGACCAAATTACTAATATATTTCATTCAAAAATTAACGGAAATGAATATTATAACAACATTTAAAAAGTTTAAGGACATTCCAGCTACAAAAAACAGTTCAAAAACCAAAATTACACAATGTTAAAATTTTAGGAACTAAATAAATAATTTACCCTAAAAAAAATGTTAGTCTTCTGTATATCTTTTTTGCTTTGCTTTTTTATTTTTTTAATTATTTTTTCCCTAGTTGATTACTCTTTCCCCATTTCCCCTTTTTTTTTTGTTTTCTTTTTCTTACTTTTTATTATTTTTATTTTCTCTATATATTTTTTTAAAACTTTTTCCTCTTTCTCATATTTTTTAACCCATTTTTTCTCCTATTTTTAAACTTTTTCACTTTTACCTTTTTTTTTTTTTTTTTCCATAAAATCATACTTCTGTATATATATTTGAAATATTTTTATTCTTACTTTCTCATTTTTCTTTTTTCTTTTACTTTTCTTTTCCAACTTTTTCATTTTTACCTTTAATTTCCTAAAATTAAATATTTAATTTTATATTTGAAATACTTTTTAATTCTAATTTGTCCATGTCAAAAAAAAAAATTTTTCAAACTTTTCCTGCTTAAATAATTTTTCGTTCATATATCTTATTATGAAGTCGTTGATACAATTAAATTATACTAGCATCTTCAAAAAAGCTACTCTTAAATGGCCGAATGATAGGGGAGAAAAAGAAAGAAGAAAAGAAACAGTAGCTGAATTACAATATCTGTAAATCTATAAACTCGGAATTATAAGTTCACAAATCTGTGCAAATTTGACCCCAAAAAAAGGAAAAAAAAAAAAAAGTTCCTAATAAAGTTAGAAAAAAGATTATTATTTACAATAATTAAAAATTGGCCGCACTAAAGCAAAACTTTCTCACCCTTCACATTTCGACAATCAAACGGCACGCTAACAGACCTCAACGACGTTTTACCAAACACTCCTTCAATTTCACGAGTTCCATAACCGCCACCCTTTGGTGACTCAACGGAACAGTTACCCCTCGAGAAAAACGGCGGTGTCACCGAGAACACCCACGGTGACGGCTCGGACCGCCCAGTTTGCCGGTCCGAGCCGGTCTTCCCGTTCCTAGAGCTCCCTACCGTTGGCAAAACTACGTCGTAGCTGGAGCACCGCTTCAGATTCCCGCTCGTCGTCAGTTGCTTCCTCACCTCCTCCGGTAACCTCAGCGTGAACCTTTCCGTACACTCCCCGAGTCGAACCAGTGAGTGACCCGTCGAGTGTGACCTTGGTAACCTCGCCACGATTCTCGTCCTCGCCGGACGATTTAACTGAATCTCATCGACGTTGATCACCACCGCGTCATCAGGATCCACGAACTCGCTCGATTGATCATGAGGCGCAAAAGAACCTTCTCGAACATTCGTCTCCTCCTCGTTCAGTTGTGTACAAGACACCGCCGTCGTTTCGCTCGATTCAGGCGAAAGCTTCGATCGGCAAACCGGACAGGTGACATGAGAAGCCAGCCAGGCGTCGATGCAGTCGGGATGGAAAACGTGACTACATTTCGGCAACAAACGCAGCGTTTCGCTGTCCTCGAACTCGCTCAGGCACACGGCGCACTCGAGCGAGCCTTTCCCGATCTTGAGGCTCTTCACGGCGGAGAAGACGAGGATCGGAAAAGTCTCGATCACCGCCGGATCTAGGCCCCGCAAGCGATGAATGGCTCTCGAGGTGGCCGGAGCGCCGGATCCGGCGGCAGCGTGAGCGTCGGCGCAGCGGCGGAGGTAGACGGAGAAGAATCCCATGAGGAAGAAGGCGCAGACGAGGAAGACGACGACGATCGCCATTGACGAGTTGAAGTTCGCGAGGTAACCGTACGAGTTGTTCTGCAATTCGGTGCCTGGCTGCGCACAGGCGCCATGGAACTGCACCGCCGACAGTAGAACGAACAAAAACCGGATATGGACCCACTTTACTCCACGTGGCGACATTGGGCATGGCCACCGAATTGTGTTGAAAATTATCGGACGGTCTAGATTATTCGTCCGCCGTTTCATTTCAAGGAGTAAGAAATCTCGCCCCGGCCAAGGGAATCTTAGACAGACAGACAAGAGGGAGTTTGTCAGGAGCGGGAATTGAGACAAAAATAATTTAAGCAGAGGCGTTTCTTGTTTGGGGTTTCATGATGATGACGTCAGCAATGATGCCACGTGGCGGAAGGAGCGTAACAGGCGGTTAGGGATTGGCTTGGAACGCAAGGAGGGTGGAAATGATGATGAGGAGCGATGACAGTACTGTGCTGAATAATGAAGTCGTTGACACGAAAGAGAGTGGGAATTGATTAACAAGATTAGCATAATTTAAGTTAGCGATAATTTACTATTAAGAAGAAAAACAAAAGATTGGTGGGGGTTATGCAAGTTAGAGAGAGAAAGCGATGTGTGAGAGAGAGAGAGAAGGAAGAAGAGAGAGAGAGAGAGAGAGAGAGAGAGAGAGAGAGAGAGGGGGGGGGGGGGGGGTGGGGCCCAGAAGAATCTGATGCTATCCTGAGGGAGTTAGAGACGAAAGAAAGTGAGGCCCAGATATGAATACTTTGGTTACGTATGTTTGCTTTTAAAATAAACAATTTTGGCTTTCTAAAATGAGGAGATATTTTTTTTTTTTTTTGTAATTCCAAAAATGTGAATTTTCTAAGATGATGTCTAAAACATTAGAAAATGTCATTTCAAAATTAGTTTTTTTAACAAATCTAAATCTAATAAAATTCTATTATATTTAAATATGATATTGAATTGATAAAGGTTTATTCCTCTATCAATATGAACATATTGAAAAAAAAAATATATTTTAATCAGAAATGAAAATAAAAAAATTATTAAATTTTAAACTTAAAATATGGAAAATAAATTTTTGTTTAACATGGGTTTTAAAATATAAATGAATGAAACGATTGAGTCTAAAAAATTACGAGTTTTTAAGTCAAAATAAATGTTATTTTAATTTTAATTTTAAAATGAGATAGGTTAACATGCGAAGAAAAACGTCCTCTAAATTAATGGGCGAGCGCCGACAGAAATCGACATAAATGGAACGTTTGTCAGTGACGGAGGGCAGAACGGAAAGGCAACAAAAGGCAAAAACGGTTCTCATCTCTCTCTCACCTGACTCGAATGGGAGTTATGGGTTTGGCTTTTGTTTTTGTTGAGAACCTAGACGTCAGAACTTTTGTCCACAATTTCTGTTCAGAGGGACTAATGTTTAGATATATATATATATATATATATATTTTTTTTTTAAGGGATTAACCAACTGCTATCCTAAATGTAGTGATTACTCATTGGTATTGCTTAATTATTAATCCGGACTAAATTGTGGGCCTGATATAGTTACCATTTTCAATGCATTTATGCTATATTTATTACAAAATAATATAAAAAATAACATTATCTTATCTTATATTCTAATATATTTTGTTATTTCTAATGTTATTTCTAATTTTTATCATTATTATTGTACTTTGTAAGTTGTAAAATGAACTTTTAGTATTTAAATAAATGAAAAATAAAAATATTGTAATAATTACATGAGATAACAATCAATAAGAATCAAAAGTGTAAATTAATATTGATTATATATTGTGACAAATTTACCATAAAGTTTAGAACACGATAAATTTAGCATGAAAGATAGCACTATATTGGAGACCACTTTTTTATCCAAATGTCAAAATTTACCATTGGCACACTAATTTAGCATTGGAGATGCACTTAGTAGCTGTTTGAGTGTGTGTGTGTGTGTGTTTTTTTTTTTTTTTTTTTGAGTAAATGGCCAAAATGGTCCCTGAACTATTTTGAATGTGATAATTTAGTCTCTGTTTTTTTAATTACAGTCGAAATGATCATAAACTCTCTAAATGTTGGCAATCTTAGTCCTTTCCGTTCAATTCTGTTAAATTTCTAACGGAATGAGTCATGTGATCTAATTTGATAGGGTATTTTAGTAATTAAACAATAATTATTTTAAAAAAAAATGAAAAAAAGTCACAAAAAAAATTAAAATTCATCTCTTTCTTTCTTTCTCTCCGTAAACCCAGGGGTCGACGACGGAGAAGAAGGGGGTGGGCATGAGTTCAACGACGGAGGGTGGTGGGGTTGGGGGTTTTTGGAGACTACTCGGAGGGGGCGTTTTAGGAACCGATTAGGGGGGGCTTTATCTTGAGTTCGTGGGGGTGGGGGTGGGGGGGAACGACGACGAAGAATGATGGGGAATTGGGTTTTGGGGCTGGGTTTAATGATTGGCCAGGGGGGGGGGCGATTGTCGACTGGGGGAGTTCGCTGTAGGGAGGGGCTGATCGGCGACGGAGAAGGTGAAGGGGCTAGTTTGGTGGTAGGCACGGGTTGGGGGGGAGGGGGGGGGGGGGAGAGGGGTTCTGGATCTTGAGTTCGTGTGTGGGGGGGGGGGGGGGGGGATAAGAGAGCTGGTTTCAGCGACTGATTGGTGACGGGAGGCAATCTGTGATTGAGACGGAGGGGTTGTGGGTTCAGCAAACGGAGCGAGGGGAGGGGGCGATCGACGATGGAGAAGGAGGGGGACTAGGTTCGGTGACTGGTGCTAGGGCAGGGAGGTGAGGGAGCGGTTAGATCTTGAATTCGTTGGTGGCAGTTGGGGGGGGGGGGGGAGGCTGGGTTTCTCTCTCTCCTTCTTTTTTTTTTTTTTTTACTGTATATTGTAGGATAATGTTTTAATAAGAGTATTTTTGTCTTTTGATGGCTAATAAAACTCATGTGATGGATCACATGATCTTTTCCGTTAAAATTTAATGAAATTGGGTGGAAATGATTAAAATTGCAAACATTTAGAGAGTTTAGGATCATTTCGGCCAAAATTTAAAAAAAAAATAGAGACCGAATTGTCACCTTTTAAAGAGTTTAGGGACTATTTTGACCAATTACTCTTTTTAAAAAAAAAAAAAATAGAAAGTTGTTGTTTGACTTTTGAATAGGCTTTTTGCACTATTACCCCTAAACTTATCACATATAGTTCTAATTTATCTACCAAATTTTTGAATTTTGACAATTCACCCTTGAATTTAAAAAGTGTAACGCTCGTTTGGGGGATGTTTGGAGACGGTATTTAGAGGTTAGAGATGACTTGAGTTTTGGAAATATGCATTCGGTGAAAACAAACTGTTTGTAGTGAAAATGGGTAAAAACTTGAAATGTGTTCTAAAAAAATTAGTAATATGAATTTTGTTTCGTTTCTCTTGAAATTCTATGTAATTAAGAAAAAAATCATTTCATTTCAACTTAAAATGATAAAGTTATATAGATTTTTAAATTTTAAATTTGTTGAAAATGTTTGGAAAGTGAACATTAAGGAAAATGACAAAAAAAAAAAAAAAGGAAATATGTTTCCAAAAAGAACTCCAAACGAGCCTGAACGATGTGAGCATGTATTCAATATATTTTTTTTAAAGAAAAATTGGTTATAGGAGTAAAGGTTGCAATGTCCAGATAATATCGGGGAGGTTGATGCCTCCTCACGTGATATATGAATCCCTCACGAAGTGGATTGCCTATATACCCAAAGTAACACGGTAGTGACGACTCGAATCCAAACATTCAGTGAGGAGAATGAGTGCCCTACCAACTCATGAAGGACGTAGGCATATTCAATGGTTCTTCAATATCGGTTCTCTCCTTCTAATCACAACTGTGCATGAATAATTAATCATAGCACAATTGAGAAGCCTCCCTCTATAATGCACAAAGCAGTCTTGACATTAGAACACTTTTTTTTTTTTTTTCCCAGAACTAATATCATTTTCCAACAATTAATTAATTTACCGTGGAAATCCGGAAGGACTGCTTCGTGCCCAAATCCCTTCCTGGGACTAGTGGGCGCAAGTCTACCCCAAACGGGTAATCTTGTTGATGAGTTAGCAAATGGACTCGATTAACATTATTAATACAAGCTACGATAATAAATAGATAAATTAAATTGAAATTAGTTATCTATTTAATTAATACCTTCAGCGTTACACTAAAAACCCGAAGTTGAACTAATAATTATGTATATGGTATTATTATAAAAGCTCTAAATATCTGTTGTCTTTGACATCTCATTTTATGTAACATCCCTGTAGGATATGCATATAATCGACTTGATAACAAGTTCCGTTTTAACATCTTGATTATATCTTAAATTTTCATTATTTTATTACTAGAAAAATCTCATTTGTCAATCCATATAAATAGAATATTTGCAGTTACCCATATGATCTAATGATCAAGTACTCCTTTGTTATTTCTAATCCGGAATAGTACTTTTAAGAGCATATTATTTGCTCTTCCTAAAAGAGTTATGGATTTTATTTCGGTAAGTTCTATTGTCATTTATAAGTCATATTGATTATTTATAAGTCATGTCTCCAACATGCCGGTATTGATTTGAGAATTTTTGGTCATCAAAATTCTAATTTTTTGTAAATCATCAAAAGACGCAATTCATAACATGGAGTCATGTATCCACTTCAGAATTAAGAAGGTTATATAAATGATTATCAAAATGAATTGACTTATTTAAACATAATTAATTGTTAAATCATTTATACTTTAAGTCTAATCTAATGTATATTCATCTACCTTGAAGGCCCAGTTTTGATGGTCAAGCTGAGTCATTTTCCAATTTAAAAATAGACACCCCTTACAATCTTATCAAGAAAAAAAAAAATGTTAATCCTTTTTCCATAACATGCCGATTATAAATTTATACTATTGCCTTACAATTATATCTTTCCACATGTAACTACCATTTATGCATAATTTAAGGTCTAGTAATTGATAATCTTGGTGTTTTGAATTGCTTGTTGAACAATTAACCATATGAAAGTGGGAACAAATTTACAAGTGAAAAAAATAAATATAATTTATTGTATCTACCAAAAAAATATAATTTATTGTGAGAATATCATAACCATATTGAATATATCTTTTTTAAGGCAAAATTTCTAATAATGCAAGTCACATGTCAATTTCTGCAAATAAAATTGACGTGATTATTAGTTAGGAGTGTTTTGCTATATATTTTTATATTGAATGGGTGAATTATTACAATTAAAAGTTAAGAGCGATAAATTATAAGAATGTGATAAGTTTAAAGTATTTAGTACGGATGTCTCTTAAAGTTGTCACCTTTTGGTGATGAGCCGCAAATATTTCTAATTTTAACAATTTTTCCTTAAACTTTTTAAATTATTACATGTTGCTTAACTTTCTGTTAAATTGCTTTATGGAAAGACTACATATGCCTTATATGAAGATGAAAAACCTTTTTCTAACAAAAAAATTTCACATCTAATACAAACTTTTAATACAAATATTTCAAACTCAAATTTTTAATATAGGGTAAATTACTACAGTGGTCCCTGAACTCTTAACAAATGTATCATTTGGTCCTCAAACTTAAAAAAAAAAAAATTTTGATAAAATGCTCTTTAAATGTTTAAAATGGATGCAAAACAGTCCTTTTCGCAAACGGAAGTTTAATTTTTAACGGTGAGCCTTATAATTTCTATGAATTTACTAAACTAACCTCGAAAATTTTGAAGTTAAAACATTAAAAAAAATGAATTAATTAATTAATTAAGAAAACATGTTAAAAAAAAAAAAAAAAAAAAACGTCTCATCCATCTTCTCCCCCGCCTCCGGCAACACCAACCTGTCCTACAAACCCTAGAAAATTAATACAGAGAATAAGGAGAGAAAGGGGGAGCCGCCGGAAAGAGAGCCTAGATCCGGCGCCTCCCTAGCGAGGCCGTCGCCACCATCGTCTCCCTCTTGAGCCTGTCACCGCCATCGCCCCCTTCACGACCCCAGCAGCCACCACTACCTTGAGTCTCCTCCTTCGCGAGCATCGCTGTAAGGCCCGTCACATTGCAGTAGGTTCGCAAGTCGACTCATTTCTAGCGCCCAAGCTCAACCCAACCTCCATTACCCAGTCCATCGTGCAACCTTTTGTTCCCATTACTGTCCAGACCCATTGCATGCAAAGGAGATCTAGCCAAAATTGTCTATGGCTTCCTTGGGTTTTCGCCATCTCATGTCTCAAATTCTTGTTCGATATTCCAAATCAACTTTAATTGTAAAAAGGTGTTTGTGATAATATGTTAGACTTAAGCGTGGGTATTTCATTCGAAAATTATTTGATTGGCTGATGCTTTTGATTGGAAAGGTTGTTCCTTTTTGAATGGTTGTCGTTTGGACTCAAGAGATGGTTTTCATTGTTAAGGTCCTTCTCAAATTTTAATGGCCGTCGGTGGGATTTGCTCTTTGATTTTTCTTGTGTGGGTGGCCGTTTGGGGGTTGGGGCTTCCTGTCCAGCCGTTCATTTGCCATTGCCATTTTGTTTATTTGTTAGTTTGTTAATTATTGAAATCTATCAACATTTTTATTTTTTAATTTTTCATGAAAAGTAATGCGTTTTGACTTAACTACCCTTGAATAATAAACCATGTGCCAGGCACATGTTACTATTCTGTCTATTATTATTATTAATTTTTTTTTAACTTCCACTAGCAAAAAGGATGGATTTGCACCTTTTTTTTTTTTTTTTTTTTTTTTTCTTAAGTTCAGGGAGCGTAGGACTAAACGGAACCTTCATCAAAAGTTCGAAGGTTCAGGACCATTGTAACAATATATCCTTTAATTTAATATAAAATTAATTAATTATATACTAATTTAGAAGATTCAGGAGGTAAAATTGACATATTTAGAAGTATTAAAGGATGAGTTGTCAAACATTGATAAGTTTATAGGACAACAAAACTATATACCTATAAGTTTAGGGGACAACCGAGTATAAAAACCTCTTGAATTTTAGGTCAATAATACTATATATATATATATATCACAAACAATGTCAATAATAGTACAACAAAAAGGGGGAAAAAAAAAAAAGTAAAATACAAAACAGTATTTCTGATGGCATGACACGTTCTTTCTAAAATCTTTGTATTTTAAAGTTTCAGATAGTAAATATTAACCGAAAAATATGGAGTTTTTACTAACTGATATCTTGTTTTATGTAATTAGTAATAACTATTATTTTAATCGTTAGATTTGTATAACTCGACTAATTTTTTTTCATGTTTTTTAGATTTTAATATAGACACTCACATAATTAGTAGTGTGATTAAAAAGTAATTTCTTCCTATAGTTTAAGAGAAGTATCACCCCTATAAACTGTTAACTTTAACTATTTTTTCTAGTATAGATTTTGAACAACATTTATTATAAACTTGGCGTCCAACATCTATCCGAAACATTCAATTACGTTTGGATTTACTTTTTTTCGTTTTTTTGTTTTTAATAAATTCCCTTTTGGGTGCTGCTAGTGAATCCAGGGAATTAGTAGCCAGCTTTCCAGAAAAAATAAATAAATAAATAAATAAAAATAAAAAAGAAGCAGCCAATTTATTCCACTTGGTCTTTTTTTAAACCTGCGCCGTTGAAAATTCTCTAGTGTGTCCTTGAAGATGGTTTGGATAAAGTAAATGATGACGAGGACAAATTTATGGGTGGTCGTTGGCAATAATTGTGCTCGTTATTAGACAAAAATAAAAACAAACAAATAAATAAATAAAGTCGCAACTTGGAAGGGTACCTCTCAGATATGTCAATTTCTACACAGCCTAAAATATCGGTGATAAGATCATGACAATTTGGCATTATTATTGTGGGCTTGAATGTTTTTATACTAGTTAATCATAATGTATTAGTACTGTAACACATGTAATTTTACAATCATTTTCCCTAAAAACAAGCTCTAAAAATTTACGATATGTTTGGCACCATAATTTTAAAAGAAGCTTTTTTTTTTTTTTTTATTGTCAAATTCAAATTGATAATATTTTTAGACTGTATTAAGAAGAAACAAAAAATGAATCCAGTGTAGAGATTTCGAACAAAAATGTATTTTTTTTTTGTTTGAATTAGATCTTTTCTAAAAAGGCCTTTTAAACCATGGTGCCAAATAAAATCTTAGTCTAAAATATGCCATATATGATTGAAGAATGCAAACTCTACAATCAATTTGTTTAGGGACAGATGATTGTCTTAGACATCGATTGGTGTATATCTGCCGTTGTTTATAAAAAAAAAAAAAAAAAAAAAAAGCTTCTATCATCACGTGCGAAACATAAGATTAAAGGCTAACATATTCTAATTTTCAGTGATTGACAGAGCTACACGTTAGAATAGTCACTTAGAAAAAACTTAAATATCTTATTTATTAGTAATAAAACCTGACAGCCAACCAATGTGAAGTGAGGCGAGCATAGTGAGATAAACCTTTTAAGTGGATAATTGTGCGCTACAATAATATTAAAGTGCATCTTGACATGGTAAAGGGTTCAAGGTAGATCAGACATCTTCTTATCAGATCAGGAGGGCTAGCTGAAGAAAGATTTTACGCAAATGGGTAGGATGAACAACAATGTATGCCTAGAATTAATATAGCGATGAACAAGTAATAAAATGCAAAAAAAAAAATATATATATATATATTAATAATAATGAAGATGAGATTTACAAAGGTTTGCGTAATTGGTTTGGTTACATCCTCTGTGTGTGCTAGGGTTTTCACTATATAGAGAGATATTACGAATACAAAGGATCTTCAGAAAGCTTTAATATGAACAATGGAGGAGAAAGTATCTCAGAGTTTGTGAGAGAATTTTGACAGATTTTGGGCATGATTGTGTGTTCGTTATCTGCTGCAATGCCTTGTTTTTATAATTGCAGCCCCTTAAATGCATAGTTTCTTTTTTTTTTTTTTTTTTTCAAATATTTTTTAGGGCTAACTTGGCTTTCTGTAATTAAGAAGAATTAAGTGCAATTCGCATGAGATAAACACTCTATTGACACTTTATTACTTGAAATGATTACAGTACTTGTGATTTTAATCATCAACGATCGCACTGTATATATAGCTTTATTTATTTCCCTAGAATCTCTATATATAAGACAAAAACAATATAAGAATTTTATGTAATTTTATGATGAAGATGAATCTTAAACATGGGAATTAGAGTAGTTATATCCGCACACCCACTAAATTTATAAATATCCCACAAAATTATGTTTTTTTTTTTTAACAAAGATTGAATAAATCTATCATTTTATATGTACTTTTTTTAATACCTAATTTCTTATACACCCATTCTGATTTTGATTTTGATATGATTTATATATATATATATATATATATATAAACTATAACAAATCTAATTAGGAAAAAAAAACTTCTGCTGTTTTATTTTTTTTTTCTAAACAAAATAAGTAAAATAGACATACATTTTTTTAAAACCAAATACTCATAAGTCGTAACATACCTTTTCCTTTTTGATAATTTTCTTCTACTTTTTCTTCAATCTTCTTCTTAAAATATATATATATATATATATAATGCAAAAAAAGCTTCATAATGTTTGACGCTTTCATTGAACATTAATAATAAAGTCTCGATCCCATACAAAATTCAAAGGTTCATCAATCTCCACATATCAAAATTCAAAGTATGTCTATAAAATATTCGATAATATGGGTATGAAAATTGCTATAATATAGATTGACTCTTCAAGAGATTTTTGTTTCGTTTTGTTTTGTTTTGTTTTGTTTTTTTGTTTTTTTGTTTTTTTCGAGAAGGAGTATTCTAAGAGAGTTTAAGATTCATAAAAGTGGAATTAGTGATAATCAAAGACGCATATATTTTTTCTTAGTCATCTGAAAGAAAATATATTTTATTTACAGTGCGACATGTTTTCTTATTTCTTTAAAAATATAATATTTATTTATAGTAAATAGGAGTTATATAAAGGTGTATTTCTAATAGATTTTAACGTAATTTCATTATGGGATAAAATGATAATAATAATAGTTTATTATTTCTTTAAAAAATATAATATTTATTTAGAGTAAATATAAAGGTGTCTTTCTAATAGATTTTAACGTAATTTCATTAAAAAGAGGGGGCTGCACCAGGTTACAGAGGTTGCCTTTGCGTGACCTGAACACAAGGGATAGCACCTATTTTCACTGGCCTTATAACCAAAAGTGCCCGTTGGGCCGTGTTAAGTGATTGCATGAGTGGCCCTTGGTTTTAGGCCTTCAGGCTTCAGCATCGCTGGTGCTCCAGAATGCACGGGTCTTATGTCCGTGTAATACATGAGTGGTCCATGATTAAGGAGGATAGGACTGAACTTGAACTGGATTTTAATCATGTGTTTAGTGAGAAATTTTAAAAGACTGAACTTAATAAGAGTGTATCCAATCCATAACTTATTCCCTTTGGAAGGGGATTCAACTATCATCTGCAAGAGGAGAGGATTATAAAAGCTCATCTCCTCTGTCTCAAGTTTTCTCCACAAGTCACTCATCTAATATGGCAATTTCTAAGGATTTCAATCCTAACCAATCATAGGATATTATTAGATAAAATTCAATCATATCCAATTCAATCCCTTGACAAGAGCTTATACATTCCAATCCAATCCCTTCATGTTATCCTATCCAATGTAATCCTATCCTGTATACCAAACGGACCTTTATGAGAGGAGGATATAAATGGGCCGCAAAGAATGTGGGAGAAAATTATCTCAAGGAGAAAGTACCTGAATCATACAAATTTAAAGACCATTTCACCGACATGACATAAAAAATTTATACTAAACTAATATAACCTAAAATTAAACTAAAGTCAACTACAATGTGTGTTATTTTGATCAAGAATGAAGAATTAATTATGTCATATTGATCAATAGATGAAAAAAATGTGGTTATTTAAGTAATTTTCTAAGAGAAAAAATTGATAGCATATTATACAGAACTAAAAGAAGTAAATAACATATATATGAAATTGTAGAAGTAAATATCTTATTTGCCAAAAATACGTTTTTTTTTTTGTTAAAAGTAAATAAATTATTTATCTAGTAAATAATTTATTTACTATTAAATATGCTATTTAAAGTCTTAAAAACATGTGATTTACTTAATTAACTTACCTTGTTTTTTTTTATTTAATAAAAACTCTGTTAAACCGCCCTATAATAAATTTGTTATTTACTATCATTTACTTTAAATTTTTTAAAAACCTACTATTTATTATAATTATTTTCTGAAAAATGCTATTACGTCTCTATTTCCAAAACTTTATTATTCTCAAAATTATGTAATCGCATTATAGTTCTGTATCAATATGTAGATAGTTCAAGGGCAAATAATTCATGCTCGAAGCCATTCATCATTTCTTTTCCATCTTGAAAAAGACAACATCGATCATTGCATGAAAGCCTAACCAAAGGATAACAAACGTCTCATCTCAAGGGATCGTACGTAACGTCCTTTTCTTGCTAATATTACTATTTATAATTAAGCAGTTTTTCTTTTAGTAAAAAAAGAAAATATACCTTGATATAGTAATATAGGAAAGCTTCATTAAGTGGAAATCATACATAATGATGAATATTAAGAAAGCTCTGTCTGAAATACGAATTATAGATCCACTTTAGACGAGCCTAAGAGAATAAGACACACGTCCTCAACTATATATTTCTTAACGCAACGACAAAGGGAATCAGCAACAGCTCATGCAACTGCATACCCATTTTGAATAAGCCCCACACCACCGTGCACTAATTTAGATAATATTCTTTCCAGGTTATTAATTATGTATAAAAAATAAATAAATAAATTCCACGCCTTCTCTAATATATTTTTTAATTAATTCGTACATAGTTTTATAAGTAAAGACCAAAAAATGAAAATAAATACAAAAAATTTCGAAATTACAAAATTGATTAAAGATATAACGTGGTGTTGGGAAAGCATTGGGCTTTTTTTTTTTTTTTTTTCATGTTGACATAATAATAGTGGAAATGAAGTACTGCTCTGATAAAGATGGGGATATTTCAACTTCCTTCTTTCTAAGACAAAACACAGGTACATGCAATATACATTGGAGATGAAATAAGATACAGAATTAGGTAGTTTGTGTCTATCAGCTAGTTATTAAGTCAAAATCTCGAAAAAGTTGGGAATTTTTCAGCTGCTTAATTAGTTTAAATATGTTGTTTATATTGTGATCAGGTTATACCAAAAACATATCTACATATAATAGTCATGCTAAGATGTTCTCCGTTTCAATGTTTTAA
Source organism: Ficus hirta (assembly GCA_038430175.1). Classification (NCBI taxonomy): domain Eukaryota; kingdom Viridiplantae; phylum Streptophyta; class Magnoliopsida; order Rosales; family Moraceae; genus Ficus; species Ficus hirta. Next base: position 4,099,029 of record CM076591.1, on the reverse strand, counting down.
GATGAATTTAATTGTTCATGACTCTCGTCATTATATATATTAAAAAAATGATGAAACCAAACAATAAATATATTTATTTCAAAAGGTAACTGAAATTTGTAATGCATTTTGGAAACACACTACTTTCTAGATTACATCCTAACGCAATGCAATTTTTATTTGGGTACGTCACATATTTTATTTAAATATAATATAAATACCTTTGAACAATAAATCTAATATAATTAATATTCAATCATTTACCTTTTGTTATCTACTCTTATCAATCACATCACATACTCTCTTTCTCTCTCTCTTACCAACAACTATAACACAAATTATATTTAATTACAATGTAAGAAAAAAAAATCCAAACACATAATGTACTGTATTATATTACATTTAAATACAATGTGATGAATGTATGTAGTTTCGAAACGCACGCTTATTTTAAATTTTTTTTTATTTTTTTTTCAGAAGTTTATATTTAGCTGAATAGAACCTTAGACAAACGATTAATTCATTTCTCAGTGTAAGAAATTTTTTAGCTGACATTTGAAGAGTGAAGAAGAGAATGTAAAGTGCTATTCAAAATTAAAAGTACTCACAAGCAAACAGAATATCATTTCATGAAAAATGTTATTATGCGGTACAAATTTAATAGAGATATTCTGATAACTTTGATTAATTCTTGACAGCCACAGGTGTGGTTAATTACAATATTAATACCCCAAAGGTACATGATTTATCTCCAAAACGAGACCTGTAAAAACGCCGTTTAACCCTCAACATAAAGCTTGCTTGAAAGCATAGCTCAAAAAAAGGGAGACACAGGGTTTAAACATATATAGTTTAGTAGCAAATTAAAGAAAAAAAACGTACATATGATCATGATATATATATATATATATATACACACATACACAGACATGTATAGATATAGATATATATATCCATGGCCGTCAAATCTCCAATAGCGAATTATAGAAAAGGCATCAGCCGTCGTCGACTGATGACCGATCACCGCGAACGGTAAAAGAACACACTGAGCTCCTGACCAATGCACCTATCCGGGTCAATCAAATGGAAAGATTCCGAATTTGCCGATCCACAAACCCTCTCAAACTTTGCTCGGAGATACAAGAGTTCATCATCATCGTCCGGCCGGTTAAGATCCTTCCCGTTAATAACACCGGCTCCGGCGACAACCGAGCCCATCAGCCTCAGAGCCTCCATGTCAGCCTCCGACGGCCGTCTCTTAACGGCGTAACCAACTCTCCGGCCGTTACAGTACATCGTCCAAACCGGCGTCGACAAAAGCTCCAAACTCCCGCCCGTCGAACAAGAACTCGAAACGGGAACATTACTCTCAAGGGCTAATCGGAGAAACCCGCCGCGCATTTCGCGGGCCAGAGTCTGTGTTGAGACGGCGAGTTCAAGGAGGAGAATAGGGTCGTCGGAAGCTTTAGAGGTGGTTTGTATGCAGAAGCTGACTTTTCCTCTTCGGTATCCGAAAATCGTTCCGGTGATAACATTACTAGGTTGGGGATAGTATAAGTTAAAATAGGTTTGGAAGAAGTTTTGCTGTTGTTTGGTTTGGTGACAATATTGATGAGCTTGGTCATGGTCTTCTATGAAGGTTCCATTGCAACATGGGATTAGGAGTTCGACCAGCGACCGGAGAAGACGCCATGACCGAACTTGTTTTTGGCAGTCCACCACGGTGACGCCACTTGATATGGTGGTCGCACCTATTGTTGGATAAGCCATGGCTTGGATATTTTTTTTTTTTTTTTTTTTTTTTGATGGTTGCAGAGAAAATGGAGATGGGTTGTATGCTTTATATAGTATGTGAATGAAGCGTTTGTTGATCATATGATCCGGTACTTTTTTGTTGGCGAACGGGTATCGTGATTTGAGATCCGCTTCACAAAAAATCAATGGTTTTAATTTGTGTCTTACGGAAAACATTAGACTACCAAAAGGAAATCTTAAACGACAAGAAAAAATAAGTTGATGTGTGAATAAGTTAGATTTAATTGATTTTTTTTAAAATTTTTTTTAGTGTTTACTTTTATAAATATCTAAATTTTCTGTTTAACTCTATAAATCAAGCGGAATAATTATTTTTCTTTTTTTAACTGAAGGAGAATCTCACTGGATGATATTTTTATTATAGACTTTTGATATATGCACCTTATGATTTATATCAGATAATACTTATGAAGTAAATGTGATGATTTTAATCTAAAAAAAAATTATACCATAATGATCGGTCTAATATGTTTGATTAAATCTACGTAGTCTTATGGTGGAATGTCCCCTTCTAAAATATCTCTTTATGAAAAAATAACAGAGCATGCATCAAATCAGAGATCACCATTAATTTTGTCTAGAGTTCTAATCATTGAAAATAAATATTTGAAACACTAGAATATTAACGAGTTTTAATTTTTAGGGCATTTGGACTTTTCAAAATTTTTTTTAGTGTTTCTTTCCTTATTATTATTATTATTTTTTGCATACATTAGTTTTTCTTTCCTTAATAACATCATCATATTCAATCTTTTTTTTTTTTTGGGCCCACTGAAAAAGACTCTTAATAATTCATGTTTTTTTCTTCAGAGAGTGCCATCGGACCCAAAAAAAAAAAAAAGCTTCCTATCTTCTCTGCCTGTCTTGTGTATACATGTATACGTAAAATAATAAGTTATCCCCACGGTGGAAGTTAGAACCGTAATTATTTATTTGTTCGCTAAATGGGGCTTGTGAATCATGTCTATTCATGATCAAATTTAGCTTCAAATGCTCCCTTCAAATTGCGCGCACGCATATATATATATATATGTATATCTATATATATGTGTGTGGCCAATGTGACATCGGCAAATTTGTGGAGAAATATAAAAATAAAAAGGAAAAAGAGACTACCATAGAAATTGCATGCTTTTCTTTTTGAATGATGAATGCAAACTTCCAACGAACATGTGCACTTATTTGTGTTTCGGTTGGAAAATATTAAAAATATATGGCCAAAAAGCGTTGTGGGGGAAAGTTATCTCCATATAATGGAATTGCCCTTTATGTCTGATATCAAAGAAGATTGTTTTCTGCCTCCAAAAAGATGAAATAAAAAAAATATATATGTCATTTGTATTATGTTATACTAATGATTCAAATATTATATTTTTCAGTGATATTTATCATTTACATTAATATTTAAATAATATTATGTAATAAAATTATAAATAAAAAATTATATGTAAATTAATTAACTATTATAATTTTTTAAATAAAAAGTTACAAGTGTATCGTTATATGAACAAAACTTTGTCAAAATTACAAAGATGAGAATTCGGTACTGATTCCCGGCCCCAATCAGCTAATGATTGGACCACGGGGATTACCAAGCACCGCAACATTCCAACTTACAACTGTTTAACTACTATTTTATACAAAGAATCTTTAATTTAATAGTGGGGGTCCTACAACGACTATAATGGTCTTGAACACATACCAACACAAACGAGCACTAGATTTTATTTGCTTGTCCTTTTCTAGTATATATATATATATATATTATCACATTAGAGGGGACTTTGGAGCAAAAAGAGCACTGTTTGGGAGCAGAGAAATGGAGTTGATTTTTGCTTTCTAGCCTGGTTTTCTCCACTCATGTCCTTGCCCTTTTACTTTCCACGTCAATATTTCCACAAAATGACATGAGAGGCCCCAAACTGGGTTTCAAGCTTTTTGTTTAGCCAGCAGAAGAGTCCCTTACTATGATCAAGTACACTTGGGGTTTCAACTAATCAATAATTTGGTCATTAATTAATTTGCTAGATATATTAAATCACTTGTGCCCATAATCCGAATTATTGAACGTTTCTGTTTTTGTCTTTAATCAATTGAAGGCCTCAGATGATTACTTTGTGTTTTTTTTTTTTTTTTTTACAAATATTCCTTGAACTTTTCGAGTTTGATAATTTACTTCTTAAATATTTTTTTTGGTTGAAAATTGACCCCTTCAATTAAATAGGAATCCTTGGCACAACCAGTCCAATTGAAATGGAGTTAAACTGTTGGACGATTTCTCCACATGACTCTCACACGTGAGCTTTGATGAGAGCATGCTAAGATTTTCCTTTGCTATCTCTCGAAGTGAAAGTAAAAAAGGAAATTAAAAAAATTAAAAAATAAAAAAGAAAAAAAGAAGATTCACTTCTCTTTCACTATCTCCCTTTCCTCTCTCTCTTAAATGATTCGATTAGAGAGATCGACTTCAAAGCCAAGGAGGCTTAAGGCTTTGCTGAGCTAATGGATGAACCCCATTTTTGTCGAATCTCGAAGTCAGAGTGGCCTCCCTGCCTCTCGAGATCTTAACCTAGTAATGAATTTTTTCCCGACAGATCAGGCCTATACATATCTTGCTATACTATCATCGTGCCCTCGCTCTTCTAACTGTACTTTTTTTTTTTAATTCTCTCCCTTTTAATTTGCTTATTCTAGTGATGTGAACAAAGAAAGGTCATATCCTTATTGAATTCCTTTTGTTCTGTTCTATGATGTTCTTGTGTCTACTCAGCAATGTGCTCATTTGTTATTTGTTTTGCAAATTTTGCACCGATAAAATGGAACTGCATGAGAGCAGAGCATATAAAGACCATTCCATCCGGAATGAAGGGGTCATTGCCAAGAAAAATATGTTTCACGACAAAATTGTCAAACTTCAAAACTTTAAGGGGCATCCGTGAAAAAAAGGGCCCACTTTATTTAATTGCATTCTACATGGAAGATGGTCAGAAACCGGGATATTCATCCATTCATTTGAATAAGAAATAAATGAATTAGCAGAGACAAATTACAAACACGAACTATTCATCTTTTACACTTTTGCTTTTCTATCCCTTCTATTCCCCTCTAGACAACATTGGCTCTTTCTCTTTGTATGGTTGATAAATACACTACCTCTTTTCACGTTTTTTTTTTCTTTTTTTATTTTTATTTTTATTTTTATTTTTTGGGTTACTAGAGACATATGGACAACGCTGGAAAGGGAACCTAGACAGAATAAGGTGTGCCATCTCACTTCCAGGTACTGACTAGCCCCCAAATTGCCACGATCTTCTTGTTGCATTCGAATTTTTAAAAGAAATGTATCAAAATTGGGAAGGAAAATAAATTTTTAAAAAAATAAAAATAAAAAATAAAAGAGAGAGAGAGGAGAGAAAAGGGATATAAATCGAACAAAAAATCTTATCCGCTGTGGTTAGGAGTTCACAGGCTTATAGGAGCTGTCATCTAGAATATATATATATATATATATATATATATATATTTTAATTTTAATTTTATTTTATTTTAAGGTTAAATCCTGATCATGAGCCATGTTTAATAAGCAGGTACTAATTAATTGGCTTTGGCAGTTCTGTTGTTGCGCACAAGAACTGTACATAATCTCTTCAAAAATCAAAGTGAAGTGCGTCTATATGTCTCCTAAAAGGGTCAATTAAACTTGATGACAACGCATCAACATCGAAATAATGTCACCTCAAATACGATGCATGCATATCTGGCGCAGAATCAGCAGTTAATGTCTTTTTCACATGTTGATATTTCAAAAAAAAAATTTTTTTTGGGGGGGTAAATGCTGATATTTCAAGTTGCAAAATACTGTTTATGTTTCTTGTCTCTACCCCTTTGTTTGGTTTTTCACTTTTTTGTGTGTTTGCATGCATGTCTGAAAAGGTCATGTTGTTGCCGTCCAGATATGAATCAGAGAAATTACCCAAAACTAAGGCCAAATTACTATGTTAATCCTTGAACTTTTTATTATAGGAAAATGACTTTTAAAAACCATTTTAATAAACATTTTGAGGCTTGAATTTGAGTAGGATCCACTTCTATTAGTGTTGGTTCATGGTGGATTCGTGTTCTTCTCCGCCAGGAGAACGAAATCAAATGTTTATATGCTCAAAAATGATAAAAAGGTGAATAAGAAATTGACTCTCAAAAGTGCACCTATAAAATTACAAAAATTAGAAAAATTAAGTGGAAAACTCTAGTCCCACATGAGAAAGAGATGAAAGCTCCGATTGGTTTATAAGGAATTGCACATTTGCTTATTAGTAACCAACTAAGCATAGAGGCTCTCTCACATGCGTAAGCTCAAGGGGGTGCAAATCTACGACCAATAAAACCATAGCGAAACCAAAGGACTTGTGTGCGAGCGCATGTCCAGGACACAAATATCTCACCAAATTACCGATTTAACACAAGCTTGGTGTTACAACATTTCTGTTATTTATTTCAGCCTTAATTTTAAAAGGGAAAAAAAATGTTAGAAAGAATTGTAACAGTCTCAAAAACTGAAGTTACAAAGAAATTGTTTTTGTAACTCTTTGTACCATCCTCATAATGTAGGGAGTTATTTGAAAATTAATTCCATAAGCAGCCAACGGTTTTTGGCTGAAGTGCAAATCAATAGCCATGCTATTGTGCATATAACAAGGTTCTTCCTTCCACTATCTAGGATAAGAAAATATAGAGTATTTCTTTCTTCTCTTAGTCTAAGTCTAGGTGTACTGTTTTGGTGTGATAGAGTTCGGGCATTTTTAAAATTTGTCAGAAGCTGTAATGTGGTGTGTTGTTATCACTTGTAAACCGTTGTATCATGGGAAGCAAACGCTGGTTGATCCTCAAGCATTGATAGTGAGGAGACGAATCTGTTTTAAGAAAATCGTATGGCACACGGGCCTCGGTGTTCATCGATAATTTTTTAATTTTATTTTCTTGTTTATTTATGTAATATTGTTGCTAATGAATTTTGTGTTTATTAATTTTAATATTTGTTCATTGTCCTATTATCATATTTTTCACTACCATTTATTAGGGTGTCATTTGGTCCCTAAACTTTTTTTTTTATCGATCAATCGATCACTAAACTCTTAAAAAATATGCAAATTCATCCTTTCTTGTAACAGACGTTGAATACTGGACGGAAAAAATTGTTGAGCATCAGTTTTTTAACTAAAATTACTAAATATCCCTCAAAAGTATTTTTATTAAAAAGTTAAATAATTTACAAGTGAGAAACAAAACAAAATCCTCCTTTCTAGGAAAATATATATATATATATATATATATCTCCCTCTTACACATACACACACACAATTTCTTTCGCATTCTCTTTCCAGGCAAAAATTTATTTCACATTCGTTTCTCATGAGAGTTTATTAGGCTCCAAAAAATTCTCAAAACTCCAATCTGGGAGCCAACATCAAGGCCAATCAATTGTATGGTCAAACAATAATACTCAAACATGCTTTCTTGTATTACACAGATCGCATTAGACCACCCAAAATGTTTTTAAAAAAAAAAGGACAAGAAATGTTCAATCTGTAATAGAAAGCCACTGCCATTGCCGAGGCCGTCACGAACCCGTCACAAATCCACCGCCATCGTGGGAGCCATCACCAACCGATCCCGTTTCCATTATCGACGCGAATTGGGCAGGGCATGAGGCTGGGGGGCAATCTGAGCTGGCTACCAAAATACCTCAAACATCATGTACATGCGCTATGCACATGATTTATTCTGTCAAAAATTAGATGGATTTTGAAAAAAAAAAAAAAAAAAAAAAGATCTTTTTACATTTTTTTTAGACTTTAGGGATCAATCAATAAAAAAATAAAAAAAAGGTTAAGGGACCAAATGGTTCCCTCATAAAGAATTCATGAACTAACTTAGTAATTTAATCATATATATAGAATGGTGCTTAGAACATCAACTTTAATCTCAACGTTTTTAATATCAACTCACGTATCATATTTTTATTAGTAGATACAATAAATTAATGTGATAATTTTTTAAATAATTATAAGTAAAAAACCGACAATTCATATATCATATAGATTAATACGTAAAAGTTGATATTAAAATTGATATGTTAGTATTTTCATTTAGAAACTATACTAAAAGAGGTGGTTTCCTTGCACTGCTCACACGAAGGTCGTCCAAAATGCCTTCTTTGCGTTGTCGTTTTTCCCCTTAATGACTAAGGATTGTCGTTTTGATTACTATTAGTTTAGCGCTACAGCACAAATGTTTTTCTCTTTACAAAACGGATTGTCGTTTCTGGAGTATTATTATTATTGTTGTTGTTGTTGTTATTGTTATTTCATACTTTTTGTTATTTCTTATTTTACATCTAAAGTCAATATTTTTAAAAACGTATTTAATAATATTATTGTTATTACTATTGTTATTTCATACTTTTTGTTATTTCTTATTTTACATCTGAAGTCAATATTTTTAAATACGTATTTGAAATACCTATTTATTCTATTTTTTTTCCTTATTTTAAAATAAGTTCCCACTTGAGTGTTTTCAGTACAATTCTCAAAAATTTTATTTTCTCAAATTCGCCTTTAAGAGATATATGTATATATTTTTATCAATCTACAAAATTTAAACTACTAATTATCAAGTTATATATATATATATATATATATATATATATATATTATAGCCATACTAAACGAAGAGGTTTTTCTTACCTTGTTCATAAGAGGTCATTCAAAACCATGTTCTTGGGTAGTTTTTTTTTCCGCTTTTTTTTTTTAATAACTTTTAATGTTATGAATAATTATATTTATACAATGACAATATAAGTAACTGTGTCAAAGAAAGTTGATCATGTTTGTTAAATCTACTGGGCAAAAATATGATTTACAAAAACACCTATGATATGTCGTAGATTCTTTTAAAAATCCAAAATTAACATCCAAAAGAAACTTCAAACGGGTCTTAAGAATTATTTAGGTAGTATAATTTTATTATATTAAAATTTTGATTAAAGACCTAGGATTTTTTTTTTCCTTGTAATTCTAACCTAAGATAATAAAGGGCAAAATTGTAGCTGTTTAGATCAGGAGCTAAATTCATCGGGGTATTTTCGTCATTTCATATGGGAACCGTCTGACTTTTTTTTTTTTTTTTTTAAAGACTACTTTTGGATTCTTAAATAATTTACTGTAGATCATAGGTGTTTAGCAAACCTGCTTTTGTCGATTACATTCTGAAAATTACTGCCCCGCATTGGAATTTGAGCAGCGTGTGAGGGTTATTTTAATGTAGTTGCTTTGCTGTCATTGTACAAATTTATTGAAATATCCTTACTATTATTTAAAAATGTAATTTTCAATCTATCTATTTAATTTTCAATCTATCTATTTTCAATCTATCTATTTAATTTATCTCTATAACAAACAAACAAATTATTTTTAACTATTATTTAAAAATTACAAATTCTTTCATTTCAAAAAATAATTACTAATTTTTTCGTGAATACAGTAAATTATAAATTTATCCCCTATTTTATAGTTGTATTTTTCTTAGGAATTTTGTTATTGTAATTCGAAAAATGGTGTTTATGAAAAAGATTTATTAGTAAGTAATATTGCTATTGAATTGTTTATATTTTCTAGAAAAACATATGCATTAAAATAGTTTATTACATATAAAGACTATTTTTACTAAAATATTGAATAAAAAGGTATGTCCACTTAGAGTCATATGTCTCCACAATAATTTCGTAAGTTATCAAATGTCAAAAATTCTACTTTTGATATTCACAGCAACTTAAAAAAAATTTATCAAACTTCCACCTGCTTCTAGAAATGGTGTTTATGAAAAAGATTTGTGAGTAAGTAATATTGCTATCGAATTCTTTATATTTTCTAGAAAAACATATGCATTAAAATATTTTATTACATATTGATTATATTTATACTAAAATATTAAGGTATGTCCACTTTTTGGTCTTATGTCTCCACAATAATTTCATAGTTTATCAAACGTCAAAAATCCTGCTTTTGATATTCACAGCAACTTAAAAATAAAATGGTCAAACTCCTAACTGCTTGTAGATGCAGTAACTTTAAACTCATAACATAGCTACGTTAAAGATTTTTGAAATTTTTTATAACACAGTAATGACAAACTAGCCCATATAAAGCCCCCATTTATATTATAGATTTAAAAAGTACAATTTGAATTTTTGTAAAAGACTTTTGAATAATGCGGGAAAAAAAAAAAGTTTTTAAACGGAGTGCTAAACAAGTTAAAAGTTAATAGGGTGGAGAAAAGGGGGTGTCTATTATTTTGACAAAATAGAGGGATATCACTGTAATTACTCTTTTTATTTTTTATTTATTTATTTTTTTGGGAGTAAGTTTGTGCTATGAAGAATTGAAGATTATGTTTAAAAGCTTATTCATTAATTTGTATTTTTAAAAGTACATTGATTGGACCAGGTGGACTACCTCGCTTCATAACTTGAACAACTTAACCAACCTAACCGTCATCTGAAAGTCTGGTAGTTGAAGTTTAGAGAGAGAGAGAGAGAGAGAGAGGAGGAGAGAGAAACAGAATGAAGATGCAGAGCAAAAATTCAAACAGAGTGGCTCCAGAAAATCTGGTTAAATTCCTTTAAAAAAGAAAAATAAAATTGAAACAGAGCTAAACGCCCCCCCAAAAAAAAAAAAAAAAAACCAACACTTAACGGTCATGGCAAAGACCATAATACCTTCCATTCTCTCTCTCTCTGTCTACCTTCTATTCAAAGTTCTGCAAGTAATTCAAAGTGAAAACCTTCCCCAAAAAATAAGAATGATAAGTGGTTGCATTTTCTGTCATTCAACGTCTCAGAACATGATTTTATCAATTAGATATTTCATAAGCTACTATTCCCACAATGGGAAGACTCAAATTCCCAACCATTTTCAGCACCAGCAACCAACCACCTAAGCTTCCTTTTGCGAACCCAAATAAAGAAAATCTCGTCAACAAACCTGAAACTCAAGAAAATGGGCGCGCGAATCCGGTGTTTCGCCTCTTACGCCTACTTATGCCCGGAAGTATGCCACAAATAATTGTCAGATTCGTAGTTTTCGTACTCTTAAATTCTTTGTAGGATTTGAATGTTTTGTTTGTAGGAGATGTAATTGTGATGAGTTCTCTCTCTCTCTCTTTTATTTTTAATTTTCCTTTTCGATGGAAATTTTGCAGATAAGATTGATGGGGGATCAAGGACAGAAGCAGAAGAGAAAGTTTGCTCATGGTTATATGCATTGGCCCAGTCAGAGAAGAACATAGTTTTTGAGTATGTTCAATCCACTGAAAGGGGTGAGATTTATATTTATATTGCAGTACTTTTTAATACTAAAATTGCTGAAACTTTCGCTTTTAAAGTAAATAATAGAAAGTAAGAGAGTAGATTTTGATTATATTTTCAATTTTTGTGTTAGACAGTAATTTGTGAAGAACTTATTACTTCAATTCATATACCCGTCTGAGGAAGTGGATGGGGCTATTTCATAGGATTAAGCATGTTTTGATGAATTTATAAGCTTACCTGATTTCCCTTATCCTCTAAAACTGAAAGTGAAAAATGAGGTAAATATACAATTTTTAAACACTTATTTAAATATATGGCAAAAATTTTTTATTTAGGAAAATGACGTAATCATTGATTGACCATAATCAATCATGACTGAACATAGTCAATCAGTACAAAACACATATTAAAATTGATCATTCACTGATTAACCATATTGATTAGTCAATCACTTATTGACGTTTTTAAAAACATACATTCTGCTAATTTTACAAAAGTTCGGCCATTTATGAAAAACCTTGCTTGAAAAAAGGGTCTTTACCCACAAATCCCAAATGAAAGTAGACTGCAATTTTTCAAAGGATAGTTCTCGACGTCAAAATAGTATTGGGACATCAGACAAATTGCTTCTGTGCAGGATTGAGCTTTGCCGAAGCTGAGAGAAGATTGAGGGAAAGTGGTCCAAATGTTCCACTTGATTATTCTTTCCCGCGGTGGTGGCATCTTTTGTGGAGCGCGTTCTTTCATCCCTTCAATATCATTTTGATCGTCTTGTCTGCGATCTCATACTTTACCAGTGACAGTCCAAATGGATGCATCATGCTTGTTCTGGTTTTCATTAGTGTTTCTCTTAGGTTTTACCAGGTATATTCTCTTAAAATGTTTATATAGTCACTTAGACACACATATTTCGATTTTTAGTTAGCATAGTTATTACGAGACTCGTTGCTCATCCCAGGAATACAGCAGTTCAAAAGCAGCAAAGAAACTTTCGGAATTCGTTCGATGCCCGGTCAAAGTTCAAAGATGCGCAGGTCGGGTTATCCAAACAGAACTAATAGTTCAAGTTGATCAAAGAGATGTCGTTCCTGGTGATATAGTCATTTTTGAGCCTGGAGATCTATTCCCCGGAGATGTGAGATTGATATCTTCTAAACACCTTGTTGTAAGGTATATAGCACCTTAAAAACTTTCTTCTTCCATAGATGAGTATTGAATTTGTTGCCCCATCTCTTTCTAACAACAACAGTTTGGATTTCACTTTTAAGAATCGGTTTTATTGATTTTCGTGTCAATCATAATCCAGAACCTACCATTTGCTTACTTCTAAAAAAATGTGCTAAAAGTCTATCGAGTTTTGCGAAATCTGTATTGTTCTTTGTGCCATTTACTTCTCGGTTAATTTACCGAAGTGTGTAGAAATAACTTTGAAATCCTGCTTCCGAACAGTCAGGCCTCGTTAACTGGAGAGTCTTGGACAACAGAGAAAACAGCTGATATTAAAGAAGATCCCAGCACTCCCTTGTTAGACTTGAAGAACATTTGCTTCATGGTACGTAAAAATTTTCTAGTTACCGGCCTTCTGCTTACTTGTGAGGTTATAGCGCCCGTTCTTGTATTTAGCAAAAAAGCAATCCACCTATAAGTAGAAAACTGTGACAACATCCTTAAGTTCATAGAAGGGTAATTGCAAAAACGATGACCGGCAGTATTTAGTCGGTGTTTTTTTACTACTAATTACCACATATTTACAGGGAACAAATGTAATATCAGGTAGTGGAACTGGTCTAGTTGTTTCAACTGGATCCAAGACTTACATGAGCACCATATTCTCAACCATAGGGAAGAAGAAACAGCCGGACGACTTTGAGATAGGCATCCGCCGCATATCATATGTTCTGGTTGCCGTTATGCTTGTAGTCGTCACAATCATAGTTGTTACTTCTTACTGTTCAGCTCAGAACCTGAGTGAAAGTGTTCTTTTCGGAATTTCAGTCGCCAGTGCTCTCACTCCTCAAATGCTTCCCCTCATAGTGAATTCAAGTTTAGCAAAAGGAGCGCTTGCAATGGCTAGAGACCGATGCATAGTCAAGAGCTCTACTGCCATAAGAGACATGGGATCTATGTAAGTATGCGTACGCTTGTAGTATACTTTTACCAAATTTTGTGAGTTTTTTGTGCACCCTATAATAGGCATTGCTTAGAACTTGTCCCTGCCTAGAATTAAGCTCGCTTTGGTCCAGAGTTCCCGAGGCACTAAGGTGGCCTGTGGTTCATAGGTTTGAACCAAAAGTATCGTTTCAAAAATTATTATTATTATTTTTTTTAACATTTTGTGAGAGAAAACACTGTAGTAAAAAAAGTTTGAACCAAAACTTTTAGGTTCAACCCCATGAGCCAATCGCGACCGAAAATTTCCGCGTCATTGATGCTACTCATACCCAATAAAAGATGTTGAATCAAACCTGAATTTTGAAGACAGAGAGACTTCCATGTCAGGGTGTTGTTAGAAATTGAACCCTTATCCCAACTAACAAAGAGCAATAACAAATAAAATTGGTACCAGTTTATTCTAAATATGAGAGCTATGTCTAATTTGTTGTTGCAAAAGTTTTACCATAATCAAAGAAGACGCACAAGATGAACTCATGCCTTGCTATTGTCTGGGAGTCGCCTTTCTTCTCTCTGTCTCTCTTGAAAATAACAGCCTCATATTCCGGTATATATAGTTCAAAAGGTTGGAGAAACTAATACAAGTGTCGAATGCCTAAAAATTCCACTGAAAATTTGGTCGAACCGCAGTTGCGGAGGAAAAACGTTTGGAATGCTGAGGCTCCACACAACTCAATAGTCTATATCGAATCAAGGGCTTAGTGGTTAGTGGGTACATTACGTTTTATAAAGTTCAACTCCATAACCATTTCTTCATTTTTACAGGGATATTCTATGCATAGACAAGACAGGTACGCTCACCATGAACCGAGCAATAATGGTTAACCATTTTGACATCTGGGGTTTACCGAAAGAAAAGGTGTTACGCTTTGCCTTCCTCAACTCATATTTCAAAACGGATCAGAAGTACCCGTTGGACGACGCTATTTTGGCGCACGTGTATACAAATGGGTACAGGTTCCAGCCCTCAAAGTGGAGGAAGATAGATGAGATTCCTTTTGACTTCATACGAAGAAGAGTATGTGTGATTTTGGAAGTGGTAGGAGAAGATGGAAACCAACACTTCCAAGACCAGTTCATGGTGACTAAAGGAGCACTTGAAGAAGTAATGAGAGTTTGTTCTTTTGTTGAACATGTTGATAAGGGTGTGATTACTACTTTCTCTTCGGAGGACCATCGGAGAATTTTAAGCATGAGTGAAGAAATAAGCAACGAGGGATTAAGAGTCATTGGAGTGGCAACAAAGAGGCTGACAACGGTGAGTCTTGTTATCTTTTCTTTCCTTCTCTACCCCGTTTTATTTTCGGGATTATATGCATCTGTGGTCCCTTAAATTTGACATGATTCAAAATTTGATCCTCGAACTTTTGTTTCCAGTATTTCTAGTCGGTGGATTTTTTCTTTATGTCATTGTTTTAGTCCCTCCAAAATCCAATTGTGAACTTAATTGAGGGAGGAGCCTAAAGGTGTGTTTGGTAAGACGGCAAGAAAATAAAAAGGAGATAAAATCTTAGTTGAGGAAGTGGATTCTCTCTACCAATCCTTTAATATTAGGAGAGACCAAAATCTGGATTCTTTTAAAGATTTGATTTGAAATCGCTTATGCAACATTTTCCTTCCGCTTTCCCACCTACTAAACAACCATAGGTCCGAAAAACCTTTCATTAATCCTTTCATCCTATCTTCCACTTTTCCCTCCTACGAAACAAGCTTAACAGTCCTCACCTGGTAGTTTTTATGAACTTCACAGTAGGATTTTGTTAAGATTCTATAAGTGATTTATAAAGGCAAAGTTCAAGGACTAAAATTGTTACAAACCAAAATTCAGGAGCGCCGTGTAGATTGTACCGATTTTACCCTATGATTTTATTGATCGATCACACAACGAACGGAAAATATGGATAAATAATTTTTATTTTATTTTTTTTAATTTTTCCCATGCAGAAGGAAACAACAAATCAGAGTAGACTTAACTATGAGACTTTAGAATCGGACATGGTTTTCCTTGGCCTCATAACATTTTATGACCCTCCTAAAGACTCAGCAAAGCAAGCTCTGTGGAGGTTGGCTGAGAAGGGAGTAAAAGCGAAAGTACTCACAGGTGACTCGCTGTCTCTTGCTATAAAGGTTTGCAAGGAAGTTGGCATCAGGACCACCCATGTTGTCACTGGACCAGAGCTCGAGCTGCTCAACCAGGATGCCTTCCATGAGACTGTCAAAAGAGCAACGGTACTAGCTCGGCTCACCCCAACACAGAAACTTCGAGTTGTTCAGTCCTTGCAGACGGTTGGTGGCCACATTGTTGGCTTTTTGGGGGATGGAGTAAATGACTCGCTTGCTCTTGATGCAGCCAATGTAGGCATATCTGTTGACTCGGGAGCATCAGTCGCAAAAGACTTCTCCGACATTATCTTGCTCGAGAAAGACCTCAACGTCCTTGTCGCCGGAGTTGAGCATGGCCGGCTGACTTTCGGGAACACCATGAAGTACATAAAGATGTCTGTCATTGCCAATTTGGGGAGTATTATCTCACTATTGATAGCAAGCTTGGTTCTCAGCAACGAGCCGTTGACTCCTAAGCAGCTCCTCACTCAGAATTTCTTGTACAGTGTTGGCCAGATTGCAATCCCGTGGGACAAAATGGAAGAAGATTATGTGAAGATCCCACAAAAGTGGTCCGAAAAAGGTTTACCCATGTTCATCTTGTGGAACGGACCTGTGTGCACTCTCTGTGATGTTATCACCCTTGTGTTCATCTGGTTCTACTACAAGCCGGCTTCCACCACAGAAGGGATAAAATTCTTCCATTCCGCTTGGTTCATCGAAGGGCTTCTGATGCAGACTCTGATCATCCACTTGATCCGAACAGAGAAGATTCCATTTGTTCAAGAATTTGCCTCATGGCCTGTGATTTGTTCCACTATTCTGATTTCTGCAGTCGGAATCGCAATTCCGTTCACACCAATCGGAGCAGTGATGGGGTTTGTTTCCTTGCCACTATCATACTTTGGATTTTTGGTCGTGCTTTTCCTAGGATATTTCTTTGTTGGCCAGATAGTAAAGAGCATTTACATTTTCCTTTACAAGAGATGGCTTTAGCAAAATAGAATGAACTCAGATGAGAAAGCAAGTTACGCTTAGAAAAAGAATCTCTCTTTATTACTGAATGATTCACAATACTTGTAGAAATTCACTAATTTGACAATATTATTAGATTTCAAAATTTGTAAACAATAAGAATGATATGATTGAACAGAAAACAAGAACGAAAAGCGCCCTCGGATAAATCCTTTCCAATTATGAGTCTTAAGCTTCTCAGGTGTAATTTGTCACAACATTTGATGGAGCAAGGAAAAGGTACATGCTAGTCCTAACAATATCAGACTTTTAAAATTCTGATTGTTCTCCGACTTACCTGCATAAATGTTAAATCACGCGCTGTCAAAGAAAAAAGGGTCAAGGGAAATGTGGAGTCTACTAAAATCAGTGAGAAATTAGCACCGTTTATGCATATGAACCAGAGTTGAAGTTAAAATGAAATGAATAAACACGGATAATTACCGAATTGGAGATAATTGTTCCTGATATTCCATTGAAAATCCCAGTGCTTTCTGTCATTTTTGAGTGTCCAATACGCCCATCCAAATGAAGCTGCATCATAAACCTCTAACTGAGCCTTCCCAAAGTTTTGATAATCTTTCTGAGAACCGCTTGTCACATTCCACTCGTTCACCCACTCCCCTGAAAATAAATCAATGTTTCAAGCATTATAATTCATATCACCTGGACCCGAAGAAAACAAGGCCGGAAGTAAACAAGGTTCCCAAATATACATGAATTATTCATTCTAATACAGGATTACATTAGGTGACAGTTTGAAACTCGAGTATAGTACACTTGGAAGTAAGTTTTCTGTTGATGGAAGGCAAAGAAGTGGATATCAACATACCGATGAAAACAAGTGGGCCATTTGCGCTGTTCAGCGCCTGAAGTTGAGCTTCCCTACTGTTGTATATGAATTGTATATTATCCATAGAACTCATATTAATAAAGAAAGGATCAAAGAGATTGTAATAGTGCAAATCCACCACTAAATTGTACGATCCAATGTTAGCATGATAAAGTTCCATTGGATCTGCATTGCCAATTCTTTGGCAAATTATTACATAAGCTGATGGGGAGTGTTTCCGAACAATTTGATAGCCTTGATTGTAATATGAAACTAAAGTATCCAATGGGACAGTGGCTGCAGATGGTTCATTTAATAGCTCGATTCCCAACAAGGCAGGATGTCTTCCATACCTGAAAGAACAAGGTGATATTGAGAACGGTTTAAGTTTCAAGCCTTTGACACATACCATAAAACAGAGAATTACCAAACAACTCCATTCATGTGCATGTTTAGGGATTAATGGCTTTATAAGTTAAAGAGACGACCCAAATTTATTAGATTCTCCTGAGGAAAATGGCTTTCAATGATAAAATTTGCCAAGAATCGAGTACCTAAAGTTGCTGCTCGAACAGAAGAAAAGATGCATTCTCGGTGCAGTACAAACTACTATGAACTCTAGATTTAAATTTATCCAAAGATAGATAAAACCTGCAAAAAACCAGTATTTTCACAAACCGAAACTTGTCTGAACATACCTTGAGGCTAGAAAATCTATGACATGCAATGTTTGCGAGATGTAATCTGAATCCGGCCAATTTGTAAAACCATCTCTACTTGCACTATGTTCCATGCCGTTTTGGGAGCCAGGAGCAGCATGAAGATCAATTATACACCTTATGTTGTAGAACCTGTTGAACCATTTTTACGTATGTGAGAAGGAAAAGCAAATATTAAAATTGGTAATCTTAAAAAGATTAGTTGAAGGCAGGTCCTACTGTGCCCATGAAAATGCATTATCTAGAGCTTCCAAACTTCCACCAATGAATGGAGCTGGAGGATCGGGATCGTAAGCAATCCACCAGCCCACTGGAATCCTCACAGTATTAATTCCGTGTCTATACAGAAAATTAAAATCGTTTATCCTGATAAAACTGTTTCGATGTTTCTGCAGTTTCACGAGAACCAAACTATCAACAAAACAAATAGAAGTTGACTAGAGTTTGCAACACAACGCAGTATGAAGATCTCTTGAAGGAAACAACGATGTATCATGGAAACATGGAATTAACCTTAAGAACCCGCTTTGCTTCATTGTGTCCATAACCATTCGCAAGTTGATAATCTCCATGCAAATTATTGGAAACGATAATCATTTGAAATGTGGCTGCATTATCATCCCACCCAGGCTTCGCTGGAAAGTCTGCTGTAAGCTGACCTCCTATTGTAGCCTACATAAGTACAGTGCAAGATACAATCCTTTTATTAATGAATTCTTTAGCAATCTGATGGGGAAAAGATCATCATATCAACAAGAAAATACCAATGCCATTTTGGTGGACTGTTATCCAGTATTACGTTACTGCATGACTAATTTAAGTGTATTTTAATTGCTAGACTAATGCATTGTCTTTTTATACTCTGTATTGCTATACATCGGAACATCAGTGAACTAACTTCAGAAAACTATTGTTTTCTTTGAAATGCCAGAACATTGTTTGAAAGGCCATGTCATTACCACCAAAAATAATCTACAAAAGAAACAACTTAACCAGATAAGTTTTTATGTAAAAATTAACCCAAGAATGTCACCATTCTGAAATTTTAGTTTTTCTGGGTTTTTTTACTAAAATTGAATCCGCTGTTTAATCCAGTTAGAAGTCCATAGCCAAATATCTTAAGGTAGAAGGACGACATCAATCATACACTTATGGAAAGGTTGACAAATTATTAAAAAAAAAAAATCAGGTGGATAGATACTGATGTGGAAAACCCGCCAAGTTGCTCATGCTCCTAGATAATGATTTGGTGACATAACTACTTGTCTGATCTTTTTGGAAAAAAAAAAAAGCAGAAAATTAAAAATAGTACCTGCAAATAGGCTCCAGTGTTTGTTTTTATGTGAACTCTGTCATTATTCCTTTCAATCTCAAATGTTTCTGATGTTGTAGATGATCCCGCAGTCGCAGAAACAGAGCATCCTAGACCACTACATGTCAAAAATTGGCCTTGGGAGGTCCTGAACTGAAACTCTGATGCAGAAATTCTCCATAACTACTGACAGACGTAAACAAAACTTAGACAAATAGAATAGTAAACAATTGATGCAAAAAAAAAAAAAGAAACTCAGCACGCAACCAGTATGATCTATATTAACCCATTCTAAATCTCTACGTACAAGGAACAAAGTATACTTCTCTGGCCCTCCTATAAATATAAAAAAAAAAAAACCACAAAAGAGAAAGGAAGAGGGTAAAGGACATTGAACAATGCTGTTTCATCAAGTGATTAATATAAAACTGGATTATGATTCAGCCTGATTAGACTTCTCTTCCCTTCTGACTAAAACTGCTAATCGTATCTCTAGTTTGAATTTTGTATAATTGTTTATAGTCAAGAAAACAGAATCGAGCCCGTGCTCTTTCAATTGCATCTAGCTCCTTGGCTTTCGTCAGGTATTCATCATGAAGAACTCACCCTTATAAAACTGGCTTGCAAGGGGAGGGGACCCAAGGGCTTGCAAACCCACTAATTATCTTATAATCATTCCACACGGGTCTTTTGGTATAAAAATATTCATTTCACAATTATGTTAACCTAAAAAGGTCAATATTAATCAAACTATGACTTCAATAGGAAGTATTCCGGTTCCTTGGAATCAAATTCTAACCAAAGTTTATCGTCCATAGATAAAGTTGCCTTAAATCTTAATTCAGAAAGCGATTTTACATATCTAACTTCATCTTCAAGTGTAGTGTCCTCCAAAAAGTTTGAAGCTTCAAACATACTTTACTTCATTTCAGACAAAAAGAACTAAAGCAAAACAAAACAAAACAAAACCTTACTGCATTGCATTGAAACCAAGGCGATCGAATCCGCATTAACATGGAAAGTGAAAAGAAAATTGCTTAAAGCTGCATGGATAAAGTTGCTTAAAATATTGATCAGAAAGTGCTTTTTTAAATTAACTTCATCATCAAGTGTAGTACGCTCCAAAAATTTTGAAGCTTCAAACATACTTTACTTCATTTCAGACAAAAAGAACTAAAACGAAACAAAACAAAACAAAACTTTACTGCATTGCATTGAAACCAAGGAGATAGAATCCGCATTAACATGGAAAGTGAAAAGAAGATTACTAGCACAACAATTTAGCGAGGATCAGACCCTGAATGTTTCCCATGAAGAAGCAGAATCTCTGTCCACTTTGACATCCATGCCTCCCCCATTCTCTGCAGACACATACTTGAGCAATGTCACCGACTTGAATTGAACCTCAGCTCCGTCCTAAAATTTAGTACCCCCAAAAGGGTCAGTCCAAAATAAACACCCAAAAAATAAAAATAAAAATAAAAACCCAGAAAGCTCCAAAACATTGGGAAAAAGAAACAAAACTTTTAAAGGAAAACAGCTTACAAGCATGTCACCATTGGGAATGCCATCAAACAAGGAAGGCTTAATCCACCCTTCAATAACAAGCCAACCTCCCAAGTTCACTCCCCTGACTTTAGAATCCCCATTTAATCCCTCCACTAGGATAAACCAATGAAAGACAAAAAAAAAAAAAAAAAAAAAACCACAACAACAACAACATTTTCAAACAAAATAGCCAAAGAAATTTAACTGAAGCAAAATTTGTGTGGTTTACCTGAGAATGCTCCATAGAAAATGAGGCAACAACAGAGCAAAAACGCGTATGCCCATTTGCTAAAACCCAGTTCCATGAGGAATGCATCTCTCAGAAACACCAGAAAGGCCAAAATATAGAAGCCATAATTCCAAAACTCAATAAAGAATGAGCCGAAACAGAGAAAACCCACCTGAGGGAACCTTATGGAATTCTTTCCTTATCACTCAATTAATACCGAAATTCAACATTGTAAACAAGTACAAAAATCTTTTGGGATTGCCTTTTCGCAATAGATTAAATAGATATACCTTTGTTGTGCTAAGAATTAATTAATATGCCTTTTTTAGTACCTTGTAACATAGTAAGGACAAAACAAAACCCATTTAAATAAGGGAAGAAGAAAAGAACAATGTTCTAGAGTGGAAAAGAATGAAAAGGAGAAGCAAAAAGTGTTCACCTGCGGTTGAGTGACTTGAAAAGGGTGAGGAAAAGAAAAGGAAAGAAAAGGGTGACTTTGCTTGGAGATTTTCATTCTGATACCGTTATTTGGGCTATTTAACGTTTTACATTTTTTTCACTTTTGCTTCAATGGAAGACGGCTCAAAAGTAACACGGTGAAATTGTACACTTTTGTGTTTTGAGTCGATAAAATGGCAAGGAGAAAAAAATATATATATATCTTTTTTCTATCTTTTTTCTTTTTGTAAATAGATAAAGAGTTTTTTTTTTTTTTTTTTTTTTTTGAAATAAAAAGAGCAGTGAATGATAGGTGATTCCACCACCTTATCTATGTTGCTTATCTTCATGCCAGTCTGTCTGAAGAGGTAGGTAAGAGAAATAATGATACATCTTGATGTTCTATAGATGGACGTATTTTAATGTCTTTGGATGTACTTTTTAACTCATGTATTTAAATAGAATATGTATTTAGATTATTTATATTTAAACAATAATTATAATGGTTATTTGTGACATAGAACTTGTAATGTGATCGGTAAAATACAATAGAAAGATAAATGGATGAATATTAAGAGAAAAGTTATCTTGTTTAAATGAAAAAGCGTAATTAAATATAATATTTTGAGTAATTAAATGAACATTATATTATATTAAAATTGAAGGGGTGATCTAAATGAAGCATAACTAACTTTTTTTAAAAATAAATGAATAAATAAAATAAATAAAAAACTTCTCTTAAAGGACTTTGCAGGAAAGGAAATGTTCTTCTTTTAAAGAGAGAAACTTGGTTTGACAGCTATTTTTCTCTCCATGAAGCATAAATAACTTCTCTTTAAAATAAAAGCATTTTTGCTACAGTTGTCGAAGACGGCTGAATGTAAAATTTTTGCTTTTTTATTTTCAATACTAAAATTAAATAGATGCTACTTGGTGCTAAATTTGATATCAAGAAAAATGTATGTGAGAATTTTAAAAATTTGGTCGCTATCAATGAATATATTACTCTTTTTATTTAATCACTTTCTTATTGCAACTGAAAATTTATTCCTCTTTTTTAAATTTGGTTGCTACTAATCACTTTCATTTTTAAAGTTCGGTCACCGGTCATAACTCGTCCGTGAAAGTAACCAGCTGGTAACCAACTGGTAACTTACCAATGATGGTGGTTACCCGTCGGCACCAATTGGATCAATTGGTAATTAACCTGCCAATGACGGCGGTTATTGGTCAGTAACCTGCTCATGAAAGTAACCAATCGGTTATCCAGCGGTAACCAACTGGCTACCCATCAGAAGAATAATTAATATCAATTAGTAATTATAATTAGTAGTTTAAAAAAGTTAATAAATAAACATTTTTAATGTCATGTTATGACATTTCTCACAAAAGTTTTTTTTTTTTTTTTTGCCCCTTTTTTTCTTTTCTGTGTGACAAAAATCTACTCAAAGCATGATTTTGTGGCATTTTTCTGTAAAGTTCCCATAAGCCTAAGGAAAAATAGACACAAACTTTAGGCCCAATACTTAGTCGTCAAACACCATGACCCCATATGAGGTCTACCAACCCATAAGCTCTTAATCTAACTAAGATAATTAATACTAAGGAAATTAATTAGCAGACGTTAATTAAAAATAGTGAAATTTATTAACAGTGATTAATAATTAATAGTGAAATTAATTAGCAATGATTAATTAATTCAAGATAATTAATGATATGGAAACCAATAATAGTGGTTAATTAATTTAGGATAATCATTAAAAGGGAAATTAATTAATGGTAGTTAGCTAATTTAAGATAATTAGTTAACGATGGTTAATTAATTTTTAAGATATATAAGAATAAAGGAGTTCTTATGGTGTATCATTCATCGATAACAAGTTTAATAATCCTTGTGATAAGGAAAGGAATTTTAAGAAAAAGCAATAACTTACACTCAATTAAGATATTTCTCAAGAAGGGACTTATCAGTAATGAGAGTTAGGTAGAGGGATTAAGACCGGATTAAGGTAATATCCAACCTCATCTACAATATGATGTTAATATTTTCAAGGTGTTTTTGATGTTATATAATTATGCACACTTACTTATGCGTATGGTAACCAAGTTACAATAACTAAGATAGACTAGTTTTAAGTTGAGGGTCGTACCAATCCTCAACTCAGGTGGGGATCAGATTTCCATTTAGGTGATCATTAGGATCGTTGGTCAAGGCCAAAAGTGTCTCTTTGTGGGTAGCTCCCCTAGTTCTCTCTTTCTGGTCATGCCTACCCAATATGACCACTTTGGTTAAAATAACAATCTCATAATAAGTATAATTGAAAATTTTATGTTTCTTTATATTTATGCAAATGTCTTTTGAGATATGTTTGGACTTGTTGAGCAAAAGCTTATTCAATTTAAGAAAAGTAAGTGTTTAGATGAAGGCTCGAAGAGTAGGGTAGCCACATATTTATCCATGGGTACCCTCCGTTAATGGGATTTATATGGGGGGTATTAAATTAGGACGGGGCGAGCATAGGGCACCCCAGATTCTGGGTGGGGCGGGAGAGGACCCATCTAATATATATATATATATATATGTATGATGTGTGTGTGTCTATATATATATATATACACCTTTATCTTAAAATGATTTATACACATATATGGTAGAGAAGATACTAGTTTAAAAATAAGAAGAAGGAAAAAAAAAAAAAGCTTAAATCTTTTAAATTGATGACTTTAGCTTATGTTATTTAGTTTTTGGATTGAAGTTTAAGAATTTGATTTCGTCTTGTTGGAGTAAGTGATGATTTTGAGACTTTGGCTAGGTATTTTTGGAGTTTGGATTTTTTTAAAAAAATATTGATTTGTTATCATGTGATATTTTTCTCTTATACATTTGTTGATGTTTTATATTTAATTTGATGAAATTTGCTTTGAGTTTAATAACTTTACGAGAAATATTTTTTAGTTCTTAAGAGGTAAATGAGTAGGGTAAAGAGAAAGCCCTCGATGGAAATTCCCCGAGTCCGACCTGCCTCATATAAGACGGGTATAGGGAGACAATAAAAAGAAGGTGGTAGGGATGGGGAAGCATACTAGTCCCATCCAAGTCAGACTTAGGTATATGTACATACCATTTTCTGCATCTCGTCACTGTAATTGGACTTGGCCACTTCCCAATTGGGCCATTTTTTTGCCCTAGTGCTATTTTCTAGCAACAACAAACGTGTTGTCGCAATGTTTTGACAAAAGAAATATTAGGTCGCACATCTTCATAGTTTATGAAAGTTCTTCTAATAATTTTTTCTCTCTTTTGTTGGTTCTTGTGCACTTATTATATATGATAAACAGTTTTTGTAGCGGATTGCTACGGATTTTTTTTTTTTTTTTTTTGACACGATTACGAACAAGTAACAATCTATCTCATTACAAGCAATCAGGCACAATTTCCTATAATTTTAATAAGCAAATTTTATTTAGAAAAAGAAAACAAAAGAAAAAAGAGTCTTGCAATCTTGAAGCACAAGGAAGGAAAGAAAATAAGAAAGAAAGAAAAACTGTAATAAGAAAGAAAATTATAAGAAAATAAAAGATTTAATTTTCTCTTTAGATGTTTCTTATGAGAATGCGGAAAAGAAAAAAGGGATTTATAGCTAAAAAGTCTTTGTTTAAGAAGTTTTTTTAATAAATGGCCGAAATTTTTAAAAATTAGTTAAAAGACTATTTTTTTTTAAATGATTAATCAATTTTCTTAAATGGTCAATTAATAATTAACCATAATGTAATTTATTAAATTTTATAATCAATCACTAATTGATCATTATTAATCAATCATCAATTTTTATAATCAATCACTGATTAACCATTAGTCAATCACTGATTGACCAAATCTAAAAAATAACAAATGCTAAATAAAAAAAAGTTGAGTAGTCTATTAAATTAGGTAATTAAAAATGATCACCCAACCTAATTTTCCTAAAAAAACTTTACATTCTCTTATGTGGTATTCAAAGTGTAATCAAATGATTGAAATTACTATTAGTACAGTTTCTATTTTACTCTGATATTATCAGTTGTTGGAATTTTAATAGGCAAGTAGGATAATTGTGTAATTTTACTCTTTGATATCGGCATCAAACTTTTTCCTAACAAAATCCTTCCACTGTTAGAAATATAAGTATTATTGAGGGGGTGTTTGGTGTGTAAGTTTGAGTTAAGATTTTTAAGTTTAAATAGTAAATTATGTTGACTTTTCAGAAAAAAATAGTCTTTTGACTTATGTTGATTTTTAAGCTAAAAAGTCTTTGTTTAAGAAGTTTTTTTAATAAATGGCCGAAATTTTTAAAAATTAGTTAAAAGACTATTTTTTTTTAAATGATTAATCAATTTTCTTAAATGGTCAATTAATAATTAACCATAATGTAATTTATTAAATTTTATAATCAATCACTAATTGATCATTATTAATCAATCATCAATTTTTATAATCAATCACTGATTAACCATTAGTCAATCACTGATTGACCAAATCTAAAAAATAACAAATGCTAAATAAAAAAAAGTTGAGTAGTCTATTAAATTAGGTAATTAAAAATGATCACCCAACCTAATTTTCCTAAAAAAACTTTACATTCTCTTATGTGGTATTCAAAGTGTAATCAAATGATTGAAATTACTATTAGTACAGTTTCTATTTTACTCTGATATTATCAGTTGTTGGAATTTTAATAGGCAAGTAGGATAATTGTGTAATTTTACTCTTTGATATCGGCATCAAACTTTTTCCTAACAAAATCCTTCCACTGTTAGAAATATAAGTATTATTGAGGGGGTGTTTGGTGTGTAAGTTTGAGTTAAGATTTTTAAGTTTAAATAGTAAATTATGTTGACTTTTCAGAAAAAAATAGTCTTTTGACTTATGTTGATTTTTAAGCTAAAAAGTCTTTGTTTAAGAAGTTTTTTTAATAAATGGCCGAAATTTTTAAAAATTAGTTAAAAGACTATTTTTTTTTAAATGATTAATCAATTTTCTTAAATGGTCAATTAATAATTAACCATAATGTAATTTATTAAATTTTATAATCAATCACTAATTGATCATTATTAATCAATCATCAATTTTTATAATCAATCACTGATTAACCATTAGTCAATCACTGATTGACCAAATCTAAAAAATAACAAATGCTAAATAAAAAAAAGTTGAGTAGTCTATTAAATTAGGTAATTAAAAATGATCACCCAACCTAATTTTCCTAAAAAAACTTTACATTCTCTTATGTGGTATTCAAAGTGTAATCAAATGATTGAAATTACTATTAGTACAGTTTCTATTTTACTCTGATATTATCAGTTGTTGGAATTTTAATAGGCAAGTAGGATAATTGTGTAATTTTACTCTTTGATATCGGCATCAAACTTTTTCCTAACAAAATCCTTCCACTGTTAGAAATATAAGTATTATTGAGGGGGTGTTTGGTGTGTAAGTTTGAGTTAAGATTTTTAAGTTTAAATAGTAAATTATGTTGACTTTTCAGAAAAGACAAAAAAATTTTTGGAAAAAAGACAGAGACTTTTGAGGAAAAAAACAAAAAAAAGTTTAAAAATGTTAGTTTAGGCTTATCAACCAAACTAACCCTGAGACTCATCTTCTAATTCTTCCACCCACTTTTCCTTTCCATTCAAATTTCTATCCTATCAACTTTAAATTATCAATTTCCTTCATAAAATCCCTGTTTTGTTTTTTTTTTTCTTTTTCACTTATCACACATTCCGAAAACAGCATAAAAATAAACAATCAAAGGAAAACTTCGCGAAATAAGAAAATGATAGTAAATATAACTAAAGAAAAACATATTAAGATTTTCTCACTTTAAAATCCTTATTCTTACTATGAACCCTAAAGTGATAATCGGTCCTAATAAGCTTATTATGAACCCTTAATAATCAAGGACCAATTAATAAGCAATTCTGATTGTTAATCAATCCTGTTCTTTTAATATTTTATAAACTTTTTTTTTGGGCCGAAAAACAAGGCATACCATCGTTTTCTAAAACGATGTGCGCAAGTAGATATTATTATTTTTTTAAAAAAATTTTAAACTTTTCGTTTTCATGATGGAAACCACTTTTTTCCTTTATCATTCCCCTGAAATCGATTTTTTCTTATTGAAAAAAGAACACAGGTCACTAGCTAGCTAGTCGAAATTATCATTTTTAGGCTTTAGCCCAAATATTAAATATTAAAAATTGAAAATTGAAAACTATGTACCCTTATACAGCAACAAAAACAAATTAAGCATCTATTTTCATGTTTGGAGTGTTCTATGGATACAAAGTACCAAACGAATCGTGAAGAATCAAAATGAATTAAGAGCGGGGCCACACACATTTCAATGGGTCCATAGGGTCCACAATTTAATTTTAGTATTTTATTTGTGGTTCTCCTTTGTCAGACAAAAATAGTACAGAACTTGAAACCCTATAACTTTTTAGCTTGGTCTAGTTCTTGTTCTTAACCCAATTGACATATTATAATACAAGAGAAAAATATACAGTTTTGTGAGATCACATATATATATATATATATTTCGATTGAAAGATCATACATATATATAATAAGAGAAACATATAGATTATTAAGAAGAAAATCCCAAGTATAGATGCTTGTTGGTGAAATTTGGAATTATTCCTTAGCTTAATTTGATTGGTGGGAAAGAGGGTAGAAATGGTGGAGAATATTGAAGGGAAGGTTGAGAGGATTATAACAGTCCTTTAAGTTAAGCCATCCCAATAGTGAGGAAAGAATGGGGTTTAAGAATTAGGAGCCGTAAGTTCTAGATTTGATCCTTGATCAGTGTAAAAATTTAGTAGTAAATTAATTTAAAAGGATGTACATGGAGTGCTTACATATTAAAAAAAAAAAAAAAAAGTCCTTCAAGTTGTTTGATAGAAAAAATGAACAGCTGAAATGATAGATGATGATTATTTGTTTAATGATTATATTAATATTCTTAAAATAATCTTTTAAGGATAAATAAATAGCCTTTTAAAATTTGAATATGATAGATTAGATGCATCATTTGATTGTTAGAATGATTAGATTACGTGAGGGGTGGACGATCATTATCATCTCTCATTCCCATCATCACTTCCCTCAAATCAAATTAGGAAGCTTGAACATGTACATTAGATTTGGACTCAAAAATTTCAACTCAGTTTTTTTTTTTTTGAAAAATCAACAAAAATTTCAATTAATTTTTGAAAAGCTAATTAATTTCAACCTAAAAATTAAATTCCAAACCGGTGCACTAAACATACGTATCTCCCTTCCCTTCCTTTTTCCCGAACCAAACACACTTTAGGCTCGAGAAACAATTACAGTTTTGTTTGTTGGAACGATGATAAGGGAGTTTTAGAGATGAGGAATATGAAGATTGTAGAGGATTTAAATCATTAATATTGTTTGGTAATATGCAGACAAAGTTGAGCTAGTTATTTGTCAAATAATTATTATAGCGTATAATTGTAAATTTGTTTATATATTTTTGAAATCTAAAATAGTTTTTTGAAGTTTAAAAATTGATGTGTTCTTGAATCTTCTTATTAATAGAAGGATTCAATTTTGTAAGTATTAAGGGAGACTACTATTATATGTCTCTCCCTCACCTCTTCCTCCTCCAAACAAGTGATTATTGGATCTCTCTCTTCGGTTCTCTCTTTAATTCCGTCCCAGTTTCTCTCCTTCTATTTTTCTTTCCAATGCTATGTTTTGCAGGGATGAAAAGTTGATGGAAGAAAGGAGGTGGAGGAATTTTAGGATGGAAAATCAAAAATTTGTTTGGTTGGAGTGATTTTTGGAGGAAAAAAAATATAGGAAGGATTAAAAACCATGTGAGACTTTTTTGTTTTAATCTCTCCAAAATTGGAGAGAATAGTGGGAAGAAAACTTTTCCAAAAGTGAAACTAATAAAATTAAACAAAAGCATCCTTTTGTACTACTAAAATCCTTAAAAACAAAAACAAAATATAAGTAAAATATTAATTATATGAATAATTCTTCCTTGTTTCCTCCATTTTCAATTACAATACTAAACAACAAAATGTACTTTTAACTTATTTCCTTATAAAAGAAAAACCAAATTTTTTATCTCTTTTTTATTTTCTTTCGCTTCTATTTTTTTCCATCTTGTTTTTTTTTTTTTTTTTTTTTTTGTCTTCCTACCCAAACATGCGCTAAACTTATCCAAGCAATTTTTCTTTTTGCTTGAATCCATGCGTGTAATTGATTATTGTTAGTAGTAGTATATTATTATTATTTTTTTTTTTTTGGTAAATTGTAGTAAATTATTATTATTTTTTTTGGTAAATTGTAGGATATTATTTTTTTGCTACTTAATGGGAAAAGTCGTTTGGCTGGATCACCTTTGGCCGCATCTCACACTTTTTTATAATTGTGAAACTAGTACGTTACTTATGACATCGAAAGCCAGTACGTTACTCTGACTTGACAGTAAAGGAGGTGGAGAAGATTTGACTAGCAATAGATGCTTTTCCAAGGGAGCAAAACAAACTCATTAAAAAAAAAAAAAAAAAAAAAGTTCAAGGATCTTTTCCTCCTTCAATAGAGAGAAAAATGATTGACACGGATAGTCCATATACTCTTTAGTAGAAGGTAATTTGGTCCTCCTTTTTGTTTTTGTTTTTGTTTTTTTTTTTTTTTACCAAACCTTGACAATTAGGTGGCGTTAGGACTACTAACCGGAGTTGGAGTTTTAAACTTAGAAATGAGTTAAATTTTGAAAATTTAAGTTTAGTTAAATATGAATTGTGATAGTTAAAAAATATAAAAATTTAAAATATGTTAATAAAAAAATAAAAATATAGATATTATTTCGTTTCTCTCATATTTTATGTAATTTATTTATAAAAAAAATTATATCATTTCGATTTGAAATAAAAAAAATTATGTATTTTTAAAACTTGAATTTAAAAAAATAAAAAAGAGATAGATTTAGATGTGTAAAAAATTAAATTGGTTTTACTTTTGAAGAAAAAAATAAAAAAAAAAAACATCATTTTTAAACTCCAATTGGAGTGTATACGCCAAATGACCCCTTAATTGTATCCCTGTCTGACTAGTTCTCTTACGTTTTCAACCGAATAAGTCAAGTGCATTACACATAAAGAAGACATTCTAGTAAAAAAAAAAAAAAAAGCAACCTAATAATTTTTTTAACAAAAATGAGAGATAAAATGAAATAAAATATTAGATCATGTTTAAAAAAAAAAGAAAGAAAAGAAAAATCAGAGGGCAGTATTCTTGGATCGATGGGAGGAGGAGGCGAGCGGAGAGTCTTGGTAATAGTATCCGTATCTAATTGTGGCTATATTTGGCATGCTATAGTATATTACGAAATGCTGATTTAGCATTTAATTTATATGTTGTGCTCCAAATTTAGGATTTTGTCAAAATTACTAAGACATTGCATTAACCGAAATTTTTTACTTGAGTTTTCAAAAAATTTACGCGGGCATCAATTCTGTTAATCATGATTAACAGAAAAGTTGATCATTTTGATAGTTAAACTTTTTTCTAAATATATGGTGAAAGTACCCTGTCATCTTAGCTACACCATGAACATAATACATATATTAGACCAAATTTCGTACAAATTAGCACATATTTCAAGTAAAAATTACATATACGTACTTTTGGCTTCAAAACTAATCAAAGAATAAATATATATATATATATGAACAGTGTTAGGGAAATTAATTCTAATCTCAACTTTTTAAGTATCAATTTACATGTTATTTCTTCATTGGTTGATGTAATCAATTGATAAGGTAATTTTTTTAAACATTTACCAATAAAATAACGACAACTCATATGCCATATAGGTTGGTACTCAAAAATTGGGATTAGAATTGATGTCCCTAGTATTTTTCAAAATACTTACTTTTGGCTCAAAATACGTGAAATTTGATGGTTGGTGGATGAAGCTACCGGTGTGCTTGAGGTGGGTCGGGTTGATGAACACATTGTTGGTCGTGTGTGTTGGGTGGTCTTTGGTTGGGCGGTGAATGGCTTCGGTGGTTTGTAGCTGCATGATGGTGGCTGATCATGCTGGGTGGTCATGGGTTGGGAAGTGAGTGGCTCGTGCTGAGTTGGGGTGCGATGGCATGGGCATTACTCCGGAGAACGGCCGTGCAGGGAGGGAGGTCTAGCGGCATGGGAAGGATTGGTGCTGTTGGGACGCTTTATTTGAGGATGCGCATGATTTGAGAGGTTTTCCATTAGGGTTTGCACACATTTTAGGGGAAATATTTACAATTATTGTATTTACCATAGCAAGATATTTTTCTCATGTACTGTTAACTTCTTTTTTTCCTTTTTTTTTTTTTGAAGAACTGAGTAGATGATGTAACTGGCATCAAAGATAATTAAAGTATCCCAATTAGATTGACATCCTAAAACAACCTCCTCCCACACAAAGTTAATTATAACCAACTCAATTTATTAATTAAAAAGTAAAAAAAAAAAAAAAGATAATAGAAGTTACAAAAAATAACCCATGAATACACCCCGTACATAGGGCATAAAGACACAGAAACGGTAACTCTATAGGAAGCCTAGTAAAACCCAGCCTCAACCATCAGGACCTGCAGTCATAAAGTTTATACGTCGAAACTATATTAAAAATGAGAGCCTACGATACATATTGTTAAAAATCTTACTACTAAAATCGAAAGGGAAAAACATAGTACGTCATGTACTGTTAACTTAATTAAGCATTATTGATGCTCTAATTAATTAATGAGAAACTTTACCTCCTGCATTTTTTTTTTAGAAAACTTTGGGATGTATAGATGTGGAATTACTATTGGACAACTACAACCACATTACCTCATGCAATTTCACTGTCAAATCATTCTATATATATATATATATATATTGAACTAATGCTCACTCGTGATCTTTATTTAATTCATATTTGTTTCCTTCTTTTTTTTTTTTTTTTTTTGTCCTTTTTGAAACATCACTGTGGAAGGGAAAGGAAAGTTATTATATCTAGAAAAAGGAACCGTGATTTTAGAGGAAGAGGCACCATACAATAATTATTTGAAGACCTTAATCGCCAAATGTGACAAAAGATATGTACAAATCAATATTGTGTACAGCATATATAGCTCTGTGGATGCCCGTACGAATTGACAGTTAAATCAAAGGAAGTACGTGCACGAGTGCATGCATAAATCCTCGAAATTGATGAGCGAAAAAGGTGGCCACAAAGAAGTGGAGGTTTCATATCCATGGATCTTCCGCGGCAGCCTTTGAATTTTCCAGTGATCAGATAAAAGCATGCATGTGTTACGTAAAAGATCCCTGATAAAGAGAGAAGAAAAACGTCAAAAAGGCTTCAGCATATATAGTTTGGCAATACAACATTTCAAGCCTAGTTTAGCAAAGCCTGGTCCAAAACCAACATTGAAAAAGGAAAAGCAGCGTCTCTCATTTCCTGGCCAGCTTTCTCGAATATATACGTACAAATGGATACAAAATCCAATGCATCTTCACATACTTTATATGAGCAATTATGTCACAGGAGATGATTTAGCATAGTAATTACCTGTAATCACTGTCACTGATGGTAAGATGCATGTTGATCAATTTCATTTAATAAACTATATATATTTATATATATATTTAGGAAAAAGGACGTTATTGTACTACAAATCCTAAAGTAACACAAAGAAACTTAACCAAAATTACAGATAAGTTTTCATCAGTAAATTTTAATAGCACACATAAGGGACTAAAATGTGAACCGAATTCTGACAATGGAAAACGATAACTCTTTTAATCACACTATTATAATCGATGAAAAACTCCAATTAATTGAGATCAAAAGACTTATAATAAAAAGATCAAAAAACTAGGGTTACAACAAGTTGCACGAAGTTCAAAAAATGGGACAGAGAGGAAGCCATGACGTGGTGATACGGGCATATATGTCGGAATTTGATGACCACAACATTTCATTTCTCTGTGTTATCTTGGAATTCTCTGCTCGTGTACCTTTGTTTTTGAAAGGTTAGAGACACAAACAAGTTATAGGGGAAAAGCCAAATTAGTACCACTCTTGCCGACAGACGGATCCTCTTCCCTCTCTTCATGACTCGTCCACTACGTACATGCTCAAGTGGAATTGGTTTTGTTTAAAAAACTTGAAAATATAAAAAGAAAAGGCTGAATGGTGGTTTTGTTCCGTGGGTAGAGCACAATATCATAATATTAAATTAAGGAGTCATTCCTTTTATAGTATGAGTATTGACTATACCCACTGATTCGTGAATCCATGATATAGCAAGGGGATTATTACTCGGCCCATACCGGAATAAAGGCATATTTTGGTAAGGCAAAAGGAAAAATTAAAAAATAAATAAATAAATACTTGGTCCCATATACCAGAATAAAGGCATATTATGGTAAGGCAAAGGACAAAAAAAAAAAAAAAAACAAAAACAAAAAAAGAAGTAAATTGCTTGTTTAGTCATTGATCTTTTTACGAAGTTATGATTTAATTTACAATTTTTTTTTGTAACTAAAAGATCCCTAAACTTTTTAAAAAGGTGCAAAAAGGTCATTTTTACTAATAAAGGTTAAAAATTTAAGGTAAAACATCACGTTAATCACACATAATCTATTATTTAAGGGTAGTTAAGAAAAAAAAAATTACATGATTCAACTTATATGTGTTATACACGTCATTTATTCCTTCAATTTTAACATTTTTTAGCAAAAAGGATTAAATTACATCATTTTAAAGAGTTTAGAGACTTTTTAGCCACAAAAGAAAAATAGGGACCAAAGCAAAACTTCGTTAAAAAAGTTAGGAAATAAACGAGCAAATTTTCCCAAAACAATGATGCAATGATGCAACCAAGTGCAAGAGAAGCAGCTCACGGTAATACGACACATCAAAAATGTTTTGTGCACAGAAGAATCAATTGGGAAAGCTACTCATGGGATGGTACAATGATAGAGAGCTAGATTGTGTGAAAAGTAGAGAGGTGGAATGGATTGGAGTGATTTCTCGATCTAATGGGATCAAATATTTTTTTATGACACTTTTAATCATAATATTTTTATGTGACTAAATGTTACGTTTTATTCATAACTTTGTGACTAATATGTTTACTTATAAACTTTTATTCTCACTAAAACTTTTAACATTAAGATTATTAGTTACAGCATGACTAAAACTTTTTTATGTGACTAAAAATTCCGTGGTTAAAAGTTTGTCACAATTTTTTTTTAAAAAAAATACATGTTAACGATAAGGTTGTGATTAAAACTGACATTTAATCACATAAATATATTGTGATTATAAAAAGCGTGATAAAAAGATGTTGCATCAAAAAGTTCTTTTTTTTTTTTTTTAAGTAGTGCCATGGAGAGAGGAATTTTCTTTACTCACTTGTCCACTATCAGTTGAACAAACTATAAATAGAGCCAACTCTGCTTCATTTAGGAACAAGAATTAAGAAGACAACTAGAGATAACATTTGACTAGAGAACAAAAGAGGACAACAACACAAATACACACACACACACACACACAAGAGAGAGTACACTAAGGAGAAAATCAATCATTCAAAGCTAAGGAAGAAACTTAGATTATCAATCTTGCAACAAATTATTAAATTACTCTTTCTTTGGGGATTGAGTTTCTCACTTCCCCCACAATCCATTTTTTGGGCAACTTTTGCACTTCGATAGAAGAAGCAACAAAATTATGAGTATAATTTTTTTTTAATAATTTGCTTAAAACGAGAGCAATTGGTCAATTTAGTAAACCCCATTTAAAGTTAAACTCAAGAACTATTCCTGCTCTAGCTTATATAGTACAATAAAGGTATAAAAGTAATTAACTCTTGATTTCCTTCGATAATAAAGGTATAAAAGTAATTAACTCTTGATTTCCTTCGATAATAAAGGTATAAAGTAATTTAGCTTATATTGTATGAAGTTTTTTTATAATTTTTTTTTATATTTTTTTTCCTTCGATAAGTGATTTTGTATGAAGTTAGCAATTTATACTTTAATACAAGTTACATTATTCAGTGGGAGGCTTTGTGACCGGAGTTTTAGTAGGTACCAACTTAATTACTTAGAATTTGATATAAAATGCTAGTTACTCTCTTTTCAGAATTTCTTTAAATTAAAAAAATTCCTTTTAATACCGGTTCATCTTTTCTTACCATCTAATAATAATCTTGGGTATCAGCCTTGTAACTAATAGATTTTACATATACACATTTGTGGAATATGCTCGCAATTCATGTGGTTTCCCATAATTAGCCAGGTAAGAGTCCAAGAACTACAATCATCCTGTCATTTTTTTTTTTTTTGGAAATTGGGGTGAGGAGATTTGAACTCTACATATTTTGATGGAGTCATATGTGAAATTACTGCTAGACTATATATGTAACCACTAACCATCTCATCATTTTGATCACTAAACTTTTAATTTTTATGTCTTACTCCTGAAATTTTAAATTTTCATTTGTTACTCCTGAAATTTTTATTTTTACTTTTATTAGCAACTTGTGATCCTAGTAAAATTAATAATGATTTTTGAAATGTAATAGAGGTAATCTTATATCAATTGCTTAATAATATAAAGTACAAAATGTATTTATATTAAAAACCTTTGAAAATTATATTAATATTTTCAACTCAGTGTAACACATTGTTAAATATTTTCAGTTACTGTGGGTATAGATAGATATGTGATTATCTGTGTTAACTTAAAAAAAAAATCGTGAATTATAATGTTAGAGACAAAAACTTCTAAAAAAAAAAAACAGAAGTTCAAGTAATAATCTATCAATTTAGTTACCAAAATAACTGGATGCTTATGCTAATTACGCCAACGAACCTTGTGTGATCAAACTGTTTAGTTGATAGTTTGATAAGATCTTACGTGAATGCTCTCTATACAAAATGCACAACAAATCAACATTAATCTATTACCCTTGTTTAAAAGGACGAAAGACACTCAAATAGTATCTTTCATCCTTGCTTCTCATGCCGGCCACATAATGGGTCTTGAGCCCACCATGTGGCATTTTTAACTAAAAATAATAATTTTTAAAAATTAAAAAAAATTTCAATTAATTTTTTAATTTTTTTGTTTTGCTTTACTTTACTTTATTTGTATATTCTGTGCGGGTCCTAAACCCGTCACGTGACAATTTCAAATAAAAAATATTTTTTTTAATTTTTTGTTTTATTTTGTTTTGCTTTACTTTGTTTGTCTGTTTTACATGTGTATTTCAACTAGTATTATTAAAAAGATAATTAATCAAATGGTAGATTTGGCAACAGCTATTGTCAACAATTTGCATAATTCTGAATCACGTCAAAGAAGTGCATTTTTTTTGGTGGCCAGGTTGAACAACCACGATTAATTAAATCACTACCAAAAAGAGGGGAAAAAAGAAAAAGAAAAAGAAAAAAAAAACTGTACAACATGTCAGCTTCGCAAATTACAAATTCTATTTCTACATAAACATTTTCTAGCAAGTACCATCAACGATTTTAAAAAATAGAGAGAGAGAAAGAGAGAGAAAAAAAAAATGGACATGATGGAAAACAACTAAATGATTAATACCATTGGCCAGAATCTTAGGGCCGCTGTTTGTGCTGGTTTCGCATTAGAATAATCCCATTTGATAGTAGTAATGCACTAAAAATTCTGCATTAAAAGACGAATAATCTTGGAAAGAATATATAATCCCAGGGCTTTGCTAGTAACCTACATTTTATGCTATATTACGAATGAATTATACTCGTGAAAGTGCCGAATATGTTTTTTTTTTTTTTTAAATTTAAGGTAAGGGGTTTTAAACTCTCCGTCTTATAGTTGAATTAGATATGAAATTATCATTAGATTATGTCTGCAATCATGAAAATATTGAATATGTAGTACTATAATGAAGGTAATATATATATATATATATAAATGTATGTATAGCAGAAAACGTCCTATATATATAGGAGAAAAACATGCTTTAGTCCCCAAAAAATAATTATAAAAAAAAAGGTCCTAGCTTTAAGATTTTTTTTTTGGATCGATGCTCATTGTAAAGGACAAGTGGTAAATTTTTTTCCAAACTTACGGACTTGTTATTGCAACTTTTGGATAAACTTCAAATGTTTTATTTCCTTCCTAAACTTTATATAGAAGTGTCACATTTTCCTCCCAGCGTCAAATTCCATTAAAAACATTGGATGAAAATAATTTAAAAATCTCCGTTAAACTATGGTCCTTGTCTCATTATACTCCTCAAACTTCAAAACATGACATTCTAACCTTCCGCGGAGTAAAAATGTTGAAAATATACTCTGCATCCTTTTTCGATCGAAATCTTAGACAAAAATGGACATGTATCAAGTTTTGGAATTTGGTGAGGGATCTTTTGTCCTATAATGAATATCCATCGATACTTAAGGACCATTTGGGTTCAATTGCGGTAAAAATTTTGCACCAAGATTTTTTCACTTGGCAACAAATGGGAGTTTTCTAGTACAAGAGTGAAACTTATAACTAGTAAAAATAGTATTGGATACCATGACAGTTATTAATCGTCCTGGAAGATATGACAACATGAAAAAAAAAATGCCTCGGAACTACTGTTACATATGAAGGTTTTAACCGTTGAGAAATGCCATTGGTGTGACTCCTTTTTGAATCAGTGAGGCACATTTCATGATTGTTTCCTCTAGGAACCGTCATGAAATGTGCCAACTTTCCACG
Source organism: Ficus hirta (assembly GCA_038430175.1). Lineage (NCBI taxonomy): Eukaryota > Viridiplantae > Streptophyta > Magnoliopsida > Rosales > Moraceae > Ficus > Ficus hirta. The sequence continues at coordinate 4,060,687 of CM076591.1, read as the reverse complement.
ATAGTCACCCATCGAACTGTCATTGGAAAGTTGTTCTATAACAAAATTAAAAAAAAATTTGTCCAATTTTGCCACAGATGGTATGTCCTGTGTTTTAGTCATTCAAAGGCCCATATTTAACAAAATTTCCAAAATTTAACTAATATAATCTGCGCATACGTGCAACTAATTCAATATTCAAAAACTTCACAATTAAGTTCCTAATCATGTATTGTGTCTATTTACAAAATACACCCGCTCACGTCTAACTTCATACACATGTTGAAAAGTGTAAAATTCAATGCTTTCAAGCACAGAAAAAAAAAAAAAAAAAAAATTGTATCCCATGTTTCCTGTTTGATGTGGACCGTGAACTACCTCGAACATGGTTCTTCCTTGAAGATTCATTGTCACGTCCGATCCCGCCATTATTTTCCAGCCATTGAGTGCCATAAATGATAAAAATAATAATAATAATAATAAAAGTAATAATGTATAAAGTATAAAGTACATTTTAGAACAAGAAAATGTCCAAGAGGATCCAACCAAAGGACCTTGTCCGCCCAAAGGATGATTATTAATGATTGCCAACATTCAAGGCCTCCTATAGATTGTAATGAGTTGTTGTCGCCCTCTTGGTGTGTTTCGCAAGAGTGCGCACATGCTGTCGGCTCGTTCTCTAATTCCTCAATATCTTGTTGGTTTGTAATTAGTGGATGTTATCCATGGAGAAATGAAGCTGAATTGATGGAGTCCGTTTTGTTGGCAAGAAGAAGATATCCATTGATCAACGTGTCCACCTACAAGTTGAATCTTAGAAGATGAATAGAAAGTAAGATCGAAATCGAAAGGTCGAGAAGCTTGCAGATTTAGCAGGGATGTTCGAGGCCAAAAGACAAGAATGATTGAGATTGTAGATTTATTATTGCTGAAAATGTATAATAATTTATTTCAATGAATGATCACGATTTAGGAGAGGGATGTCCGAGGGCAAAACACAAGAATGAATGAGATTTTAGATTATTATTATTGCTGAAATTATATAGCAATTTAGAGAGAGAGAGAGAGAGAGATATATATATTTTTTGAGGTAGAGAGAGAGAGAGAGAGAGAGAGAGAGAGAGTTTTTAAGGTAGAGAGAGAGAGAGAGAGAGAGAGAGAGAGAGAGAGTTTTTGAGGTAGAATAAGGGAGAGTTAAAAATTATAGAAGATAGGGGAAATTTCCAAAATTTGTGAGTAGAAAAATAAGTGAGAAAAAGCTCTTTTTTTTTTGTTTTGTTTTGTTTTGGTTTTTTTTTTTTTTTTTTAATTTGGAAATAGAATGACGGTGAAAAACCATTGTCAAATGTTACCATCTACGACTGTTTTCAAAACCCGTTGTCAAATGTAGGGATTTCACGACCACTTTTAGAGTTTTTTGAAAACTATAATAAATAGTCATACACCACAACGGTTTTCAGAAAAAACTCTGCACCTCTTTTCTTTTCTTTTCTTTTTTTAAACCACGTTTGACAGTGGTTTTGATGAAATCTTCGTTGAATCTTCTCTTACTTAATCTACATTTTGTTGTAGTGAAAATTAAGGTTGTAAATGAAACTTTTTATAGTATTCTATATAAAATCCTGAACTAAAAATTTTAAGGGGACAGAACAAGAAAAAAGGTGCCCTATGGTCCTTGTGCCCGGGAGGGGGAGGCTGGAGTCTCTAATAATGGGGTATTAATTTGATTATCTGAATTTCTTATTAGTGGATACTGGAAATCTAATTAGAGTGTGCACAAATTCTTAGATTTAAAAAAAAAAAAAAAGTAAGCAGACTAATATTAAAAAATAAAATAAAAAGGTCTTACGTACAATCCTAAAATAGAAGAAAAAACAAAGCAAAAACTAGTTATAAAACAATTAAAAAAAAAGAAGCATAATAGGAAAGAAACAATTAACTGATGAGAAATCATAATATTAACTTAATTAAAACATTTGCCTTTACGATGCCTAAGTTTGTAAGAGGTCTTTTTCTTTTCAGATTGTTTGTTTAATTTTTTCTTTGAAATGTCCAGCTTTGCTAGTTTGTCCAAGAACCCAAAACAACAATTTCAATGCTTTTTGAGCAATCCATAAAATTGATGAGCTCAATATCTGCTTCCAAGTTTCTATTTGTCGAAAAGTCTTCATTTGTTATATCTCTAGCTCTAGTGTTGTATGACTCGCCATCTTGTTGTCATTTTTCGAATTCTTTTTTCCCATTTTTTGTTAGTCACTTGTGTAAAACCTTGATCATCCAGTACTTGAACAATATTAATCCAATTTTTAATAGCAACCATATTCATCTTCATGCAAGAGTTAAATAAAGAAAAAGCTCAATTGAAAATGTGCCCATACCATTAGTGACTCGAACTAGATCAGCAGCCTCATGTGTGGGTTCAAAACATTAGATGGATTGAAGGATATTAATTTCTTTCTCTATTTACTTTTTTTAATTTTTTTTTTGATGGATAGATATGGATTTTTATTCTAATTTTTTTTTCTTTTTATTTCAAGTAATATGGCCGAGGTTTATTTATTTATTTTTAATCTAAAAATCAAGGTAGATAATTAGTATCTCATAAACATAATTAATGATAAAAAATTAAGAGATTTTAAAGCAATCAAAACGTAAACCTTAATCGTTCACCCCAAAAAAGAAAAACGTACAAGAAGGGGAAAAGAAAAAAAAAGAAAGAAAAAAATTATTATTTATGTCATAGAGCGCTTTGCGTGTGTGTAGCTGGCTCAAAATTCATTTTTCTTCACTCTGGCGGCACGTAATCTAAGATTTGGCGCTATCTGAAGAGTTTTTGAAGTCAGAGATTTAATTAATTAACTATTGTCCTTTCATCTGTAGAATTAAACTATTTTCATAAAAGAATCACATAATTAGATGTAATTTGTCATATCTAATAAGCAATACTTGCCGTAAACTTCACGGACTAGAAGCTCACAAGGTGCAAAACGCAAATTGGTTGCAGAAGAGACAAAACCTAAAAATGTTAATAGGGTCGGCAATAATATTCGTTTCTGTACTTTTAGGAAGAACACTATTATTATCATAAAGTAGTTATAAATATCAGTTTTTGAGTATCAACGTATGTGATAATGAGTCTTTTTTTTTAGTGATATGGCTATAATTTTTCAATTTTAATTAATTTGACAAGTTTTTATATAATTATCAATAAAAAAAATAACAATTTAGAAATCATGTAAGTCGACATTCAAAAATTATGATTAGAGTTAGTAATCACATATAGCATTATCTTATCATAATTTTGAGTCATACATGTAACCTTTTTAAATTTTATATAAACCTTGCAGCTTGTATTAAGGCCGTTAATTGGCCGTTCAGTGATAAAAGAGGTAGGAGTACAGAGACAACTACAAATTTTGACTAGAAGTAGCCACCCTTGAAAGAGTGAGTAAATATATAGCTCACTAATAATTGAGTACTTATGCACCGAAAATGAACAAGACTGAGCGATTGGCGAAAATTGTATGACGTAAAAACTCAAAAAAAAAAAAAAAATTTCAACATTAAAACTGAAACAAACTATTTGAAACTAATTAATTTGAGTAAGCTCTTCAAGTTTGATTGTATTTATAAATATTTATCGTTTGTTATATAGAAGAGATCTACTAGAGAAAATCAAATTACTAGTATAAGAGAAATTATATAGATATAATTATATATTGGTTCTATTTTTAATTATTGGCTGAATTATTTACACAATTTTGTGATAAGAGTCCGTAATCTATTGTCAAATTAGTACCATAAATTGGCATCTAATAAGAATCAATTATATTAATTTAATAAATGAAACTCGTAATTTTTTCGAACAATAACATACTCGCTAACATTGAATGGCCGAAACAAAAGCAACCAAACTACAAAAAGAATCAATGTCAAAGTGTTAACGCGGCAAGCTGGCGTAGAATTTCATATCGTACAGTACCGTTTGTTGGATTTTAATTAATTTTATAACGATGAGAAAAGTATATAATTTATAATTAAATACTTATAAGACAATATAGGCAGACTTGGTGTCGACGAATCTACTAAAGAAACCAAAAAATATTTTGATAATTACAGATTGACTAGAATGGTACACATGCATGTCCTTTTAAATATATGGTTTGAATATATATAAATAAAAATTTGTTGCTTCTCAAAGAGGTAACTACGACATATGTGTTTGTTAAATATAAAATATACATATATACTTATATATATATATATATATATATTCAATGCTTAAAGTGTGAATCTGAAATTCTCAAGAAAAGAAAAGAAAAAAAAAAGTGTATAATTGAAAGGGTAGTTTTACCACGTATAAATGTATAATACGTATGTCAGTATCTCTATGTATATATAGACGCAATTTGTCCAGTATTGGTGGATATACCAAATTATTAAATGAAGAAGAGGACAAGAAATAAATTGATCAAAATTTTGCTAGAAAATATATTTAAATAATAAACTGCACGAAATGTTACGACTTTCTCAGGTAGGTGAGAGAGTGATCGAAGAACGATTGGAAAGTAGCTAGAGTGAACAATTGGTGGGCTTCCAGCCCTTTATTAAACTTTTTTTAAAAAAAAAAAGGGCTAGTCCTCAAAATCAAATGTAGTGTCAGAAATTTATTTCAGTAGGGGTGTATAACCAAAATTTTTTTTAAGATAAAATAAATTTTAAATAGAGTTATGTGAGAATTTTTTATTTTAGTAGCGGCAAAGCAATAAAAATATAAACTCTTTCTTTATAAAATTAGTTTTGGTGGGGATTATATGAGAATTTTTTTTTAATTTTTAATAGGGATAAAGTAATGAATATATGAGAATTTTTTAATTTCAGTAGGGGTATAAATTGTAAAAATTATAAAACTTTTGGGATAAAAATAAAATAACAAAAAATTTCAGTGGGGCTACAGCCCCCACTCGCACCCCCTAGCTCCGCCCCTGCCCAAAATAGGAATGAAAAACAAACCACACAGGAATAAAACCAAAAAAAAAAAAAATTATATATATATATATATAAGACAGTATATATAAAGAAGCAATTAAAAATATTAAGATTTTCACTACCCAAAACCATTAACTCTAGGAGCTCTAAGTTGGTGAGATGGCTTTTTTCTTCTTAGACTTTTTGTTTAATTTCTCAAAATACTAGATCTGTCGATTATCTATTTCAAGAACCAGAAACAATAATTTCCATATCTTTTTTTAGAAATCATATATATAGCTGTTGATTGCTCGAACTTCTTCAGGTTCAAGGCTTAGATTTTCTAAAGAGTCTTTGTGTTTGCTATATCCGCCCAAGATTGTCATGTGTGAGGTTCGTATTAATCTACAGAACATTTGGTTGGTGAACTATAACTAAGGATTAGTAAGACTAGCCTCCAAATTGACACCACGTGAACTCTACGGATGCACTAGAACACTCGATCGGAGGGCTAATATTCGATGACGAGATATCTCATGGGGGCTTACAGCTTGGTGAGGACTATCGGTTGATCAACACTCTCGGAGACTTGCTAACACAAAGCGTGTTGGTGGTCTCTATAAGGCTATTGTCAATGTGAGCTGATTCCGTTGCTCAGAGTTGTTCCTATTTTTAGCATGCGTTTGTTTATTAGTTTTGAGTTGTAATATTTGGGTTACTACAAAAAAAAAAAAAACAAAAATGAGTTAAAATTTTTGAGTTTGGATTAATGGTGATCCAAACAGCGGGTTAAAAACTTGGTTAAAAAACCTCGTTGTTGAAAAAAAAAAAAAAAAAAAAAGTTTGGAGCTCAAGATATCCATGAAATCAAGATTGAATTAATTTTATCATTTTACAAACATCCATGTATATTTGTTAGTTTCTTCTCCAATAGGAGATTTATTGCGATTGCTATGTCTTTGTTTCGATCAAAGGCTTGGTTTGGATTTTTTCAATCCAAACTAGATTTTTCACTTTTTTAAAATCCGCATTTCATTTGTATTTCTCTTTCCCGACTACTCATCCAGTTTATTTTGTCAAACCCATGCTCCAAGCAAAAGCTACATTTTCTCTCTTAAGAATTTTCAACACAGATTTGCTTCCTATTCGTTCCTAACTTAAGGCCAGTCAAACATATGTTTGAATATATATATATACCACGTAGTTCACGCACCACCACAATTATATATCATCTCATATTATCGATCAACAATGTTCAAACCAAATGCAAATCTATCTGATATCTAATTAAATATAGATAAGAGTAACGCAATTTCCACCGTTTTCAAAAGTCTAATATTTTCTTCAACAAACGTGTACGATCTCAGATTCTTAATTAGTCTGATTACTTTCTTAACCTGGTAACAAGAAAACGACACATCCTATATATATATATATATATATATACATGCAAGCGTGTGCATATATATATATATATATATATGCATATAGCTATATTTTTATATCCCATAATTTTAATTTGCTCAAAGGTTATACCTAAACCCATGACTAGACAATGGGTCTCCTGTGAACCAAACATGCACACATATTCATGGAAATTTGAGAGAGAAAGAGAGAGAAGAATGTTTCATGGAAATGGGGGGGTGTTAACGCAAATTGAAATTGTATTATATGTGCAAGAAAGTGATGGAAAAGAGGAGATTGCATGGAGAGGGTTCAAATTAACCCGAACCGTTTGGAGGAAAAGAAAAGAAAAAAAAAAGAAAGAAAGAAAGAAAGAAAATACATTGAGAAAAGTCAGTCATTGGAAAGGGTGTTTGTTAGTCTTTATCGTAGACGATTGCAGGGTGCAGATTCTTGCCTCCTTTATTTGTGTGGTCACTCACATGGATTCTCCCCTGCCAAGGGAACCTCTATAACTTTCCACCGTGTGCCTGGCCTCCTTGTCAACTATTTATAACACTTGTTGAAGCATGCACTCCGCATTTGGAAAATATTAAATTGTTTAAATGATATAAGAACGTAAAGAAGAAATTAAAAAAGAAAAAGAAAAAGCACATTAAAACAAAATTAAAAAGGCAAAAAATCCCTTGCAAAACTTATATATATATATATATATATATATATATAAACTAGAAACTCTGACGAAACTCTAAAAAAACCTTACACGAAACCTTTTTTAACCACGTTAAAAAATCAGCACGAACAAAAAAACCTCCAAAAGAAACTATTCTCACTTTTTATTATTAATGATTTGGAGCTTTTAATGAGTGGACATCCTTATTAGTAGCATTTGTTTAAAAATTAATAAATCTATTGAAAATATCTCATTAAAAAAAGTATGTAAGAATAATTCAAAATAAAAACCTTATTGTTCTAACGATTAAAAATACTTATGAATTAGTAGGTAAATCATGACATCCGGATTTAATTGACCCACGACCTTTAATATCTTGTTCATCTAGCAGTTATGTCCAATAATATTGATAATAATCATAACCTTACGCGAATGCATATTTTTACGAGAACTCTAGGGTAGGTCATGAAAAATAAAAAAATAAAAAAAATGAAAAATACCCTGCGATGTTTTTTATATAATGATGTCATAGACTTTTTCTTTTATGCTTTTTATACTATAATAATTTTCTTTGCAAACATATGTAAGTGCGATATAAAAAAAAAAAACAATTAATTACCTCAAAGTAATGTTAAACATGATGTTCTCTCTATATTCCTTTTCTCTATTTTAAAAAATATTGAAGTACTTGGTATGGTAGGAGAGATCTATATTGACATTATACGTTTTCTAATGTTAAATTAAAATTAAGAGAAAATCATTCTTAACGATATATGGTGTAAGTTCTAACAATTGAAAATACATAATAGTGTTATATGTAATTTTTTCTCTATTATAAAATTCTATTAATTCTTAAACTTTGTTTTAAATGATATTATATTATAAAACAAAGGAAATAGCTATCGCTACGAGGAGTCACAAGCGCCTTAATAGACTGGCAGCTTACCGTCCTTGAGTTGTAATTCCAAAAATGTAAAATGGCGGATCTTTCCTGTAAATTGTTAATAACATTTTTAAAAAAATAATAATTAAAATCTTTCACGCGTTTATTTGATGAATATGTCCAACGTACTCTCTCTCTCTCTCTCTCTCTCTCTCTCTCTCTATTTCTCTCTCTCGGGCACAATTTTCTTGAGGCAACTTGGTATTGCAAAAAAAAAATATATATATATATATTTATATGTTTTGTACCCACTTGCAATTTTTGTACATAATAATGGATACTCTCACACTATTAGAACTTTTTTTTTTGTTTTGTTTTTTTTTTTAATGATAATGACGCTTCTGTCGTCTCCATAAAAGCAAAACTTTGTGGTTGTGCTTGACGCTCATATTTAGTACTACTCTAAACCTAGATAGAGAGAGAGAGAGAGAGAGAGAGAGAGAGAGAGAGAGAGAGAGAGAAATAAGTTGTAATGGCCTTAGAAACTGTGGTTTCTCAACAAGAGCCATTTAGTTATAGTCGAAAGGATCTTCAATATGCCATGGTAGGAGGTGGAGGAATAGTTACTCCATGGAGCTATGCATATGAATTTGCCGAAGACGACATGCAGAAGAATCACATCAGTACTAGTGTGGGACAAGGTTTCAACGTCATGAATGTGAAGTTGGATTACCAACACTGTACTAATTCATCTTCATCAATGGTGCGAAGCGTTACCAATAACAATAATGACTTCCAAGACGCCAACTTTTGTACTCCGGCGGAAACTCCGGCAGCCGATGCAGCCACCGTGGGGCGGCGGAAGAGACGTCGTACGAGAAGCGTCAAGAACAAGGAGGAGGTTGAGAATCAGCGGATGACTCACATCGCCGTCGAACGCAACCGGCGGAAACAGATGAACGATTATCTCGCCGTCCTCCGATCCATGATGCCTTCTTCTTACGTCCAAAGAGTACCTACTTCTCGATCTAGCCACTATTCATATTCGCGATCAGCTTTTTGTTATCTTTAAATACATGTTTCTCCCCTTTTTCTCATTTCGATTTACTTTTTAGGATCTTTTTTTCATTTATAAGGCACAAAAGTATCAAATCTATAAACTAGGTCTACCGTGGTTACCATCCAAACAAAGGTTGTGGGCACTTTAGAGCCTCTAATTGATTATTCGATTCGATAGGCTTGCCATTGTTTTTCGAGTCTTTAAAGTCCGAATGAATCAAGAGTTTGAATAGTAAATTCAAATTTTCGTGAGATAAATGTATAAAACTTTTTAATTTGTGCCCAATAACAGATTTTAGACAGTGATCCAAATGAGGGTTAAATTCAATGTTATTGATTTAATGTAAAAAAATGTAGTACAGTATTTTCTTTGTTTGTTTTAAATATCAAAATTTGGAGGTCAAAAAAACTACAGTGAGACAACATGAAGACTACTTTTTCATTAACCTTGTGAATTTATTTTTAGATGGGGTGTTAATCTTATTGGGATGTTTACAAGATCTTGTAATTGCTAGTAATCCTCTCTCTCTTTCTCTCTCTCTCTCTCTCTTTTTTTTTTTTGAAAAACAAAAAAGATATAGTTTTTTTCATTGATTAATTTGTAGATTGGTTGTGTTATAGGGAGACCAAGCATCCATCATCGGAGGAGCCATTAATTTTGTGAAGGAGCTTGAACAACTTCTCCAATCCTTGGAGGCCCACAAACGAGTCAATCAACAATCAGATCATTCCAACATTGTCCCTTCCGAACTCTTCTCGGATTTCTTCATCTTCCCTCAATATTCAACCCGTAACAAGTCGGTTACCGATCAATCAAAATCAACGGTGGAGAATCGATGCGCCATAGCCGACGTGGAAGTGACAATGGTGGAAAACCACGCCAGCATAAAAGTGCTTTTGAAAAGACATCAAAAGCAGCTCCTGAAGTTGGTGGTCGGATTGCAGTTTTTGCGCCTTGTGGTTCTTCACCTGAATGTCACCGCCGTTGACAGTATGGTTCTTTACTCTTTTAGCGTCAAGGTAATTATTTAAAAATAGTTCCTTATTAGTTGGATTTATCTTGTCCTTTTTATTTTTTATTTTTTATTTTTAAGATTTAAAAAAAAAAAACGATCATAGGAATCAGTATATGCATCAAAATATCCACACTTAGTAGGCACCCCTCTAGCATTCTCATCTGTATACCACGTCACAAAAGTTGTATTAAAGAAAAGATAAATAGTTCATCAATGATTCAAATCTGAAAAAGAAAAACAATTTAAAAGGAAAGAAACAAAGCTATAATGCCCCCATTTTCAGGAGGGCAGTATCAAGGATTGAGCCTAAACTCTTTGTTTGAAATTAAGTAGCCCACAAATGTGTCTTGTTATCTATTTTTTAATAATTTAAAAACCAATATGGGATTTTTGCTTTAATGGGTGCTTTAATGGTGAAACAGGTTGAAGATGACTCTGAGCTAAGTTCAGTGAATGAGATTGCAGCCGCTGTTTATGAAATGGTGTGCAGGATCCAAGAAGAAGCAGATTTGATTTAGCTCAATATTGTGTAGATGGACCTCAATTTATCATGTTGTCTAATTGTGTAATCCTAAATATATTTTCATCTTGTTCATGTTATTGAGGAGAAAAAAAAAAAAAAAGAAAAAAAAAACTGGCCTAAACCTCTCTCCTTTATTTATTTATTTTTTTTTTTTGTGGTCATCTGGTTTTATTTTTCTTGGTTTTTCTTTTTGTTTTTGTTTTTAATTTTTTTTTTCTCTAGCTAGTTAAAATTAACCGCGCGACTCGTGGAATATCATTTCTGCAAAGATTATAATTCTTCAATAATAAATAGAATAGGGATTAATTATTCAGCAAACTATCAGTGAAATGGCTTCAAAACTGACAAATTTTGTAGCTTTGTCTACTGTACTATGTTTATGCAAACTTATTAGGCGAGGAACTGTAGCGGGTAGATATCATGAGCAATATATTTGTAATCATAGTTGTAAATTATACATTGATACAAAAAAAAAAAAACTCTGTTCAACTAGATATCGAAGCTAATAGTACGTACTATGCATTCACAGATATAAATCTAATTAAGATACAATGTCATGAGAAAAATGTGGGTTGAAAAACGATTTATTTTAATTATAAAAGGTAATAGAGTTTCAAAAAAAAAAAAAAAAAATTTTATCACAAGCCAAAATTATAACGAAAACTGCTGCGCTTCAGTTTGAGAATTTTCATTGGTGGTCAACTACGTACGTCGGATTTCTTTAATTTTAGAGTTCAATGGGATTTGTCTTCTCTTTCGTACTATCGCTTTCATAATTAATCTTACGTTCGGTGCAGGTTGTAGTTATGCTTTTAGTTCACTATTTTTAACATAGATATTCTATTTTACCTTAATGTAGATTTTCCTCTCGAGATTTTACTAGTAAGGTTTTTAATAAGGTGTATTTTAAGTTCTGATTTTTAAAGGCATAGTTTCGGCTTAACATTTTAGTGTAAGTTCTTACTAGTTGAGGTCAAGTTCTATGGTCTTATATAGAGCTTTGTTTTGAGTTTGTGTGCCTCAAGGAATTGTATTTTCTTCTTTTCATTGCAAGAATTTTGTATTATTTTTCCTTTTCTTTTCGTAATCTAGAGTTAGATGCTCGGTGTAGAAGGGATCTGTTATTGCGTGCCAATCTAATTAGCATGTTTCATCTTTTTCTGATGCTTGCTAATTCCTCTCTCATAAAAAGAAAAAGGAAAAAACACACTAACTGACTCATATTCCTCAGATTAAAAAAAGAGAAAAAAAAAATAACTAACTGATCTATATTCTTTGGTTTAAAAGACAAAAAGAAGACTGAAATTTTTTATCTTGGTCGAATATGGATGGGAGGTTATACGTACTCGTGCTGTCCAATCTGTATTAATCAATTAGAAGTACCAATCATCAGAGAATCTTGGCATAAAAGAGCCCTAGCTAAAAATTTTTTAACTAATAAAATATCTACGAACTATTTTTATAATACTCAAATAACATCATACAGAAATTCATAATTCCTCCGCAAAAGAACTCTGCTTCCAAACAAATTTGTCTGTTAGTAATAGAGATCTCATGTCAAGGAACATGGGCCAATACGTCTCCAGCATGTGTTTCAATCACGGGTAAAAGTGATTAAACTACCTACACCTGTTTGGTCCGACCGTACAGTGACTCTTTCTAAAAGACGGAAATGTAAACAGAAAACATCGGCTAAAAAATCCTCACAGCGTGGTGGTCCGTGACATACCACCTCCTATTTTATATAACTTTACACTTTTACATGTCAATTTTGAATTAGTAAAAAGTTACTGCAGTGATCCATGTCACCAGGTGCGATGGCTAATGTTTTTCTTCGCCATCCACTTTTTGTTCAAAAAAAAAAGCTAGTTAGAGAGAGAGAGAGAGAGAGAGAGAGAGGGGTAAAAAAACTACTTCGATTTAGAAACAATATTTGATGATTTGAAGGGCCTTTCTCCTTTTCCAGTCAAAAAGCTTCTCAAGTGTCAACTAGTTGTGTACTCTTTTTCCTGTACTTCTTTTTACAAAACTTTGCCTACAATTATATATCTTACTGTTTTAAGGAGTGGAATTTGTGATCATTTCAAAAGTTACATCTATAGGGTTCAATAAAAAAAAAAAAAAAAAAAGTTACTTCTACCGGGGCACTTTTTTTTTTTGCCCTATTTCAATAGGTAAGTTGTTGTTATACGGAGGGATTAAAATTTATGAAACTTCTATGATACGGATTTGTTTTGTTAATTTTTTGTTTGTTCACTACGATTGGAACTATTACTTTAGCCGTTAAAAGAACTATCTTTTTTCACTGCTTGCTTGAACTACAGTTTTAATTTTTAAATTAATTTTTTAATAACCTAATATATAAATATACTCATTAAAAATTTACAGTACGTGACATATAACTGTTCATAATTATATATCATAAAATTGAAAAATTAGTCCAATGATTACAACATTACTGTTCATACTGGTTGTAAAAAATAACAGTTCATACCCCGAAAAAAAATCTCCAAAATTTTAATGATCAAATGTATGAATGAATTAAATAACTTTTTATCGTATAAAGCATTTTGCTAACGTAGGCATCAATGTAGCCAATCATTAAAAATTTAATCTTATGACTACAAAATTTCTCTCTATCATTAGGAGAAAACATCTTGACCTACGGCAACATTTTAAAATCTCTTGAATTATGTCGTATTATTCAAAATTTTTTTTTAATTTTGATTAGTTCTATTTTCAGTCCATTAATTATATCCAATATCATTTTAGTCCTTGAATTTAAAATGTCGGAACGAATTTATGATCTAATAAGTTGTATTAAATTATTCCTTATATTGTTCATCAATCGAACTTTTAAAATTTCAACAACAAAAAAAGGCATAGGTTCTTTATTAACGGTTGTCTCCAAAATTTCAAAACCAACTCCTATTAAATCTGATAAGTGGTCCCACATGTTTTTTTTTTCGTCTAGATTTTACACTCGAATGAACAAAATGACTAATTTAGAACAATTTGATAAATGAAAATTTTGTTCTAATATGTTTTAAAATAAGGAGATCAAACTAGAATTTCCGCTACAATTTGAGGACTAAAAATGTAATTAACTCTAATTATTATACTATATTTTTTTGGGAGATCGCAGATTTCAGTCTTATGGGTGGTATACACCGACACCTTTTTTCCTTTCATCTCTCTTTGTCGTTTATTTATTTTATTTTATTTTATTTATTTATTTTTTAGTGTAATGTTGGCCGTGTGCAGTTGTAAAATGTCTCGCTTCCTTATTCCATTCTCTAAAAAGGGCAATATTGATGATCTTAATTATTGGCTAATACTGTCAATAATAGAAGGTCCTTTCCATGTTCATGGATTAAACTTCCAAATAAGTGATATTCTTTTCTTTGAATAACTTCCACATGATGACATCCTTATATATATAATAACATATATATATATAGATATATTTATACTTATATTTGTATATATCGCTTTGATCATGATCTAGTGGACTACATGTTTATTGAGACAAATAAATTAACAATATAATTTGTATTCATAGAAAGTAATTTAAACCAAGTCTATGATTTGATTGGTTAGTTTTGCACATATTTCGGTGCTTGTTACAAGTTGACAGCTCTGTAATAATAGAAGAACATTCTAAGATGCATGAGCCTTGAAGGGATCGTGATTGTAAAGATTCTGCATGACGATCAATTTGAAAAGAAAATAAGATGAGAAAAAGAAAAGAAAAGAAAAGAAAAGAAAAAAAAAAGCTGAAGAAACTGATCATGGCCAGTGGAAAATGAATATATATTTATTTCCCAAAAGAAATAAAATTAGGAGTTTTGAAACACAATGTGTGAGTGCTCTTTTCTTTTGTAATTCGGCTTGTGAAATCATGGACTACTTAACTAGTTGGAATCTGTAGTCCATCCTTTTTCTGATAGGAATAATTGACAATTGAATCTAATATTTTAATTTGTCTTTTGGAACACCGATTCTAATGTGAATTTTATCTATTTAACTCAAAAACTCTTAAATCTATATTTCACTTTTTCTTTCTTAAACTTTCATGAAGTTCAAACTTTAAACGTCCATAAATTTCTTATTTTGAGTCAAAATAAGATTATTTTTTTGTCTAAATATTCACCACGACGGGAAAATAAAACAAGATCCATATTACATATTTCTCCTTAACATATTTCAATTTTTAGATTATTATTTATATCACAATTTATTTTTAATTTATACTTCAGTCTAACACACATTAATTGACTTACAAAATTATAACTCCAATCATTATTGCAAACGGGTTCTAAGTTAATCAACTCCTACCCAATCACCTTCTAATAGGCTATCTCTCTGCTGATCTGCTAGGCGTCCAGGAAAGTGGTATCAGAGCCATGAACAATTTCACTGAGTATATCGGTTTGGAAGCGGGAACCAAAGATGCTAAATTATTTTAGCTAGGTGACCTACCTCGTACCCGCGACAGTTCATGGATGGACAACGCCACGTACTAAAATCAGTCATCACACTAGTAGGATCAGTATAGTGATAGTCTCTAAGATACACTGAAAACATGTTTTATACTTAGTATAGTTAGCTCTCTCGTTGTCATAGGAAGCTTAAGGATTACTAAAGATGTTCGAGCTCGCCCAGGCTAGGTGTGCCGCTAAGAGCCAACACATCTTGAAAAGTCCTTGAGTATCTCCTTGAGGTGAGAGAGAGATCTATACTCGAGTATACCACAGTTTAACGCCTAGCAGATCAGCAGAGAGATAGCCTATTAGAAGGTGATTGGCCTTAAGACACCTGCTTAAACTGTGGTATACTCGAGTATAGATCTCTCTCTCACCTCAAGGAGATACTCAAGGACTTTTCAAGATGTGTTGGCTCTTAGCGGCACACCTAGCCTGGGCGAGCTCGAACATCTTTAGTAATCCTTAAGCTTCCTATGACAACGAGAGAGCTAACTATACTAAGTATAAAACATGTTTTCAGTGTATCTTAGAGACTATCACTATACTGATCCTACTAGTGTGATGACTGATTTTAGTACGTGGCGTTGTCCATCCATGAACTGTCGCGGATACCGCAGTATTCTCATGGTTTCCAGCCTATATACTTAATCAGCATAAATGCCTGGATTATTAACTGGTATTATACCCTATACAGGGACTCCTAAAGTATACCGAGAGAAAACTTAGCTAGACATGGAAAAGATTAAACAAGAGAGAATTTTTGTTTTTCAATCTGACTACCTTGCCTTCTCGAGCAAGGGTTCAATCCATTTATATCAGAAGGGAGTACAACGGATTTGTAATCCGGAATTCACACCTATTTTACAAATAGTAAAGTAAATTATTCGACCTTACATAATGGTCGACAAACTTTAAAGAAAACGCGTAAAGGAAATCACGGGCCGAAACATGTGGCCGACAAAGATAAAAAGAAAACTTTTTTACACGTGGGTCGGTTGTCTTGAAGCGTCTGGTGCTTGGTGACGTCAGTGCTTACGTTTTTGGGAGGATACGTCATGGGTGACGTTTCTGGGCTTTTCTGATTCTTTCTTCCTCAGCTTTGTGGGCTTGTTCTGCGACGTGAATAGCTTCTATCTCGTCGATGAGCCTGAGGATTTCTTCCCTGGTCTGAGGATCATCCCAATCCTCGTCAGTGAACCAGAGTTGTTGGGTGTCTGGTCTTGGAGCGATATGAGTCTCAGGGGGTGTGAGATCATATTTTATTTTGCAGCTCTGGGTGGCTTGTGGGGGAGAAAGATTCAGTTGGGCCAGCACTTCTGCTTGGGCTTGAACAGGGTCAGGCCATGGGTCCTGTGCATCTTGGTCTTGGAATGGGTCATACTGTCGATACAGTAGTGTTTCTTCTTCCATAGTGAGTCCTTCAGATTGGAATCTGATGGGCTGAGATGGCTGAGATATTTGAGTGCTGGGGCCTTCTTCTGTGTCAAGAACTACCTTAGGCCTGTAGCTTGGGCCTAGGTCTGTTGCAGGGCCACTGCTAGAAGAGGGACTTGATGGGGGGCTGTTAAGCTCGTCGAGTATCTTTTTTATCTTGCTGGTGTACTCTGTAGGAAGTGCATCCCACGGAGCATCTTCTTCTGGGCCTGGCCATATTGCATCTGGAATTACCCTGTTTCTGATGAAGAGTTGCTTCTCGAGCATTCTTACTTGAGGGTTTTCCATTGGAGAGAGGGGCCATTCATTGGATCCGTAGACCTCAATGGTTGGGGCAAAGCCTGCTTTGTCTGTTCCTGCTTTTCTGCAGTTGAGGCTGATCAGGAAGATGGTGTAGCATCTGGTGAGAGCTTCTGCTGGGAGTGGTTCATGGCTTGGTTTCAGTCTCTGGAATGATTCCCATGCTTGGGAGAGGTACTGATCCCAAATACTCAATGGTGCGAACCATGAGAGCAGATCCATCTGGGTCTTGTATGGAGCTTTGAAATCTGGGCGATCCCTGAAGCTTCTGATAGAAGTTCGGAGAGGTACAGTATGAACTTCTACAGCTATGGTGAAGAAACTGGCTAGATACCAAAAGAGGTGAAGTACAGCTTTTGGCATATACCAGGTGTTTCTGATGGGAAAAACTCTAGCAAACGGATATGCAGGGTGGAAGGTAAAATCTTGGACCATGAGGTGTCCATATATCCGTATGAGAGCTTGGTACATTTTCTGGGCTCTGTTTATGGCTTTTTCCTGAGGGTTATCAGAAAGGGTTAACTTGGTGGCATCTTTAGGAAAGGTTGGGGGAAAGAATGCCAAGAGGTTAGAGGAGGAAGATGAAGCCATTGTATCGGGTGGCTTTGTTATGGTGAAGATGAGAGGGATAGAGTTATGTCTGGAGGTTATAATATTTATAGAAGGCCGAGAGAGAAAGTCAGGGATGACATTGTCTTTTCCTTTAATATGGGAAATATCAAAGGAATATTGGGAGAACCATGCAGCGAGTCTGAGAAGCTGTGCATTCACGGCTTTGTTGGGTTTGAATCTTATCATACCTTTTGACGCTGCAAAGTCTGTTTCCACCAAGAAGTGGTGTCCAATCAGATGAAACTCAAACTTCATGATTCCTTGCTTTATAGCGAGGAGTTCCTTGAACGTGGAATGATGATGAAGCTGTGAGTCTTTGAACGTGCCACTCTTGTATCCACAGATTCTTCTTTTCCCGTTTTTGTCTTCTTCGTAAAGAACTGCTCCCCAATGCTTGTCACTTGCGTCTGTCTGTAGAATTCTTTTCCCATTGGAGGGGATTTTGAGTGGAGGCAAGTCTTGCATTATCTTTTTCAGTTTTTGAACAGCTTGTGTCTGGAAGGAGGACCATTGTGGAGGATCCTTTCGGAGCATCTGTTCAAGAGGGGATGTGTATCGGGAGATTTGTGGACTGAAGTCTCTGAGATAGTTGACTATTCTCAGAAACTGTTGAACTTGGACCCGAGTAAGTTGATCAGGGAACTTAACTAATTCTTGGGCTATATGGGGCTGAGCCTCATATTGTCCGTCAAATAGTTTCATTCCGAGGAATTCTATTTGGGTTTGTCCAAGTATCATTTTCTTCTCAGAAAGCATTACACCGTGGGCTTTTGTGATGGCCTCAAATTGGGTCAAGAGGTGTATGTGGGCTTCCTGGGTTGGTGAGAATAGGAGTATGTCATCAATGTAGATAAGGGCCTGGTTAAGTATTGGGCCGTATATCTTGGTTATGGCCTTTTGGAAAAGTGAGGGGGCTGTCTTGAGACCGAAGGGCATGACAGTCCATTGGAAGTGATGGTTAGGTATGGAGAAGGCTGTTTTGGGCCGGTCATTGGGTTGGATTCCCAATTGCCAAAAGCCTGCTTTCAAGTCGAACTTTGAAAATATTTTTGCATCAGAGAGACTTGAGAACAGTGTATGTTTGTTGGGCAATGGAAATTTATCGTCAGCAAGGAAATGGTTAAGGGGCTGGTAGTTAATTACCAGTCTCTGTTTACCTCGAGCTTGCTCTGATCGTTTGTTGACGTAGAAGGCATGGCATGCCCATGGTGAGTTCGTTACTTCGATCAGTCCTTGCTGTTGGAGTTCTGCACATTCTTCTGCTGCCATCTTTTGATGTTCTGGATTCAATCCTGGATGACTTGCTTTGGTAGGATTGATATCTTCGTTTTTCTTGAATGGCAGGGAGATGAAGTACTCTTCATTCTTCCAGAGAGGATGATTGCATTTCTTCAGGAACTCTGAATGTGTGGTGGCACACGAGTGTTGAGCAATCCTCTGTTTGATCTCCTGGTAGGGATCTTTGTGCAGATGGAAATAGTTGGGAATGGATTCCCAAGCAGTAAAATACTGCTTATACGCCAGACCTTGTGGGAGGATTTTCAATCCTGGTTTCTTCATGTACAGATCAAACCCTATGATTAAATCTTTTCCTGGGAGTTTTGATCCAATGATTTTATGAATCAATGAGCACCCTGGAAAGAATTCAAGCTTGATGGGCTTGCTGATTAATTCTGTACTGAAGACTTCTCCGTTTGCAGCATGGAAGAACTGCTTCTTCTTTTTCCAATATGCTGGAGGGAGAACGTCTGGGTTCAAGATAGAGTATGATGCACCTGTATCAAAGAAAGCTGCAACCCGAATAGGATTTGCAAACTTTGAAGGGATGACCTTCATGGGCATCATTGGGACTTGTTGTGCTGTGTAGATAGCATTCATCTGGAGCGCCTGTCCTTCTTCTTCTGACTCTGGGTCTGATTCTGATTCTGAGGAGTCTGATCTTTCATCTTCAGATTCAGAAAGCTGTAGTACACAGAGTGTTCGATCATTGATCTCATCATCATATGAGAATAGGGATTCTACCTCATGATCAGAGAGGGAGATTCCTGTTTCTTCATTGATATGAGTGATCATCTTCTGTGATTTCGCCTTAGGACAGTTCTTCATGAAGTGTTTCTTGCTCCCGCAGATGAAACATCTGGTTGATCTCCGTTTTCCAAAATTCCTTCGTTTCCTTAGGAATTTCCATGAGCCTTTTCTTTTGGGGAAGAACTTGTTTCGTTTGAAACGTTTCTTCTTCTTGTGTTTTCTGATCCTGGCTGCAGGTTTGGAAAGACAGGAGGAGCACGAACATCCTGGTGTAGGATTTGTTGGGCACTTGGTGAACAGTTCCTTGTTGGTGCAGATTTTATCGAAGTTTTTGTTCTGCTTCATGTATTCTTGTAGGAACTTATTCTGAGAGCACATTTTATCAACTGCTCTGAGAATAAACTGGCAGATTTCTCCGAATGTTGTTCCATCAATATCTTTGTTTGCTGTGGAGAGGAGTCTGCTTGTTTCGTCACCTAGTGGTTCTGGAATGGAGGACAGGAATGCCTGTTTGAGATTCGGATCATTGATTCCACCAATCAGATAGAATCTCTTAGACATTTTCTGGAAGTGAATTTCCAGATCCTTCTTGTGCATGGAGCAGCATTTCATCTTGAAGTAGTCTGCTCTCGCCTTTTCCAGAAGTTGAGCTTCTTGTCCACAGAATTCTTGATATAATTGTACTAGAGCAGCTTCTACAGATTCTGTTTGAAGAAACATCATTTGCCTGTATTCTCCTAAGCTTACCCACCAATCATATAGGATTCCGGTGAACCTTGAGGCAAAATCCAATAAGATTTTCCCTGGCTGGGCATTTGGCTTTTGTATCTGGAGAATTAGAAAGGCTTTGAACTCTTGGAATCTATCTCTCCATTTAGAGGGAGGGATGTCATCTAGAGTTATTATCTGTAACTTGCCATTGGAAGACATCGTTGTCGAAGTCTGAGGTCGAGGTGGCTGATTGACCTCCTGTGTTTCATCCTGGACTTCTGACATTGCTGGTTCTTCTGTAGGCTGATTCATCATGATCGGTTGAGGAGAGGCTGGTTCCTCTTCTGGTTCAGAACTCGTGAGAGCTTCTGATGACCAATCTGAATCTTCTGGGACACTTTCTTCGTCAGAAGAGGTGTCGTGATGGATAGCCTGAACCTGTGGAAGGTTTTGTTCACAGTGGTCTCTGATAATTGTTGTCAGAGGGTTCTGTGACTGTTGTTGTTGTGGCTGTACCATCAATTGGGAGGATGAGGGTAATTCTTTCTGTTTACCCTTGAGCTTTCTGCGAGCTTGATCCTCATCAAGAAGTCGCATCAGTCTTTTGACGTGATCTTCTTTTTGTGTGACCACCGGGAGTGGTTGTTCTATCTTAGGAATGGTGGTGTATCTCCATGGAACTTCACTGGGCTCTGTGAATCTCGTCTGTCTTTGAATTGCTAGCAGTTGGGTCTGCAGAGACTTCATTTCTGATTCTTTCTCAGCAAATAATCTGCTCGAGAAAGATGAAGTCATTGCCAGACTTCTTAGCTCCTGATGGAGTGTCTGAACTTGATTCTCAAGTTTCTCTAGGATGGTTTGGGCTGTGGTCAATCTTGTGTTAGATTGATCAACCTTTGTATCCACCTGAGAAAGCTTGGCATCGATCTTCTGGAGGACCTTATTCTGGGCTATAAGGTTCTCTGATTGCCAGTTCAGTACTGCTTCTGCTGGACCGATTCTTTTAGTTGAGCCATCTGGTTCAACAGTCCTTGGATTAAGGATCTTGGGCTGCTGCGTTGATCCTTCTTTTGTTAATGGCTGAAGAGAGGGAAACTCTTCTTCATATGGAATGGAGGACATCATATGAACCTGGGGGATTGCAGTGAGAGGATTGCAGGGAGTAAGGAGTTGCTGTCCTTGCTTCTGCAGGTACTTCTGCGCTTGTTTATAGCAGGGAAGAACTGGAGGGTTCTTCGGTGGTGATGGTGGTGGTGGTGGCTGTCTAGGATGATCATCTGGATCTTCATTCCATCCTGTAGGAGTTATTGGCCACTCTGTCTTCGGAGGAGGAGAATATTTGACTAAGTAGTCAAATTTCCCTGATGGTTGTCCGAGAGTATCCACCTGTTTGTCTTTTGCGAGGTATCTCGTCTTTAGCTGCTTTCCCTTACTGATCTTCTTTTGTTGAGTAGGGAGGCTGTCTGAGCTATGATCCTTGAGACATCCTGGGCAAAAGCATTCATCCCAATAACAGTGTCCTGTCTGGGATTTCTTAGCATAGTGAGGTACTCCGTCAGCTCTGAAGGAGATGATTTCTGCCTTTAGCTGTTCTGGAGTGAGTGGACTCATCATATGCTGTGTTGGGAAGAGACTGCTTGGAGCTTCCTTCGGCTTGTTGAAGGTGATCAGTGTTGTTCCATCCTTCTGGGCCGAGAAGGTTGCTTCTGTCGATTGGACTGCAACATGAGAGTAGTGGAGCTTCTCATAGTTGGTAATCCACGAGGTTGGTAGCATCTCTTTTAATTCCTCAAGCGAGATTTGCTTAGGAATCTGGGTGACGATAGGAGCGTTCTGAGAGTCTGCAGTGATCATGAGAGCGTCTGCAGTTCCTGGGAGTGAAAGATCCATGGCATGATCTTGGACTCTGTAGACCATCTGGTAGTGGAGAGTCGAGGATATGGAGTTGGGATCCATATCAATGCCAGTGAGTTGTAGTTGGACCTTGAGAGCACTCAGCAAGGTGGGGTCCTGGAGGGACATACAGAAGTTGGGGAAAACTGTGGTAATTACAGTTCCCGCATTGAGAGTTGTCTGCACCGTTGCTATGACCGCATCTTGGTATCTCCTATGTCTGGAATCCAGAAGTGCAAGTCGTGCACAGACTGGAAGTCCTTTCCTTCCGTGAAAGGTAAGGGCTAATCTGACAGCTCCAAAATGAAGGTGCGTTGAACCTTGGGCTAACCACTGACTAGGGTATTCTGGAGGAATCTCCAGAGACACAAAGTGTTCTGAAGTGGTTGCAGGAAGGTTACAATGGCTAAACTTGGTAGCCTGCACGTATTCTTTAACCTTTTTGGCTGAAGGTTTTATGAGCTGTTTAATGGATCGGGTAATATTGGTAGTGGGTTTAACAAAGGCATGGTATGGGTTAATCAGAGGAAGATCTTCAGAAGAGACCTTTTGTTCCTCGGGTACGTAGGTTAACTCGTATAGGTAATCTAACTTAGAGGCAGAGGATTTTCTAGTTGTAAGAGGAGAAATAGAAAAAGGGGCAGAGGTAGGTTGTATACTAGAGGAAGAACTAGCTGAGACAGTGTTTGGGGTTTCCATATGTATGACAAATGGTATACTTCTTAGAGTATGTATTTGGATATAATCCCTTATAACTTTCCGAGGCACTTTGATTTTTAAATTTGCACAAACAAATTTCACTTTGTACGAGGTAGGTCACCTAGCTAAAATAATTTAGCATCTTTGGTTCCCGCTTCCAAACCGATATACTCAGTGAAATTGTTCATGGCTCTGATACCACTTTCCTGGACGCCTAGCAGATCAGCAGAGAGATAGCCTATTAGAAGGTGATTGGCCTTAAGACACCTGCTTAAACTGTGGTATACTCGAGTATAGATCTCTCTCTCACCTCAAGGAGATACTCAAGGACTTTTCAAGATGTGTTGGCTCTTAGCGGCACACCTAGCCTGGGCGAGCTCGAACATCTTTAGTAATCCTTAAGCTTCCTATGACAACGAGAGAGCTAACTATACTAAGTATAAAACATGTTTTCAGTGTATCTTAGAGACTATCACTATACTGATCCTACTAGTGTGATGACTGATTTTAGTACGTGGCGTTGTCCATCCATGAACTGTCGCGGATACCGCAGTATTCTCATGGTTTCCAGCCTATATACTTAATCAGCATAAATGCCTGGATTATTAACTGGTAAGTTTAGCCATTGTAACCTTCCTGCAACCACTTCAGAACACTTTGTGTCTCTGGAGATTCCTCCAGAATACCCTAGTCAGTGGTTAGCCCAAGGTTCAACGCACCTTCATTTTGGAGCTGTCAGATTAGCCCTTACCTTTCACGGAAGGAAAGGACTTCCAGTCTGTGCACGACTTGCACTTCTGGATTCCAGACATAGGAGATACCAAGATGCGGTCATAGCAACGGTGCAGACAACTCTCAATGCGGGAACTGTAATTACCACAGTTTTCCCCAACTTCTGTATGTCCCTCCAGGACCCCACCTTGCTGAGTGCTCTCAAGGTCCAACTACAACTCACTGGCATTGATATGGATCCCAACTCCATATCCTCGACTCTCCACTACCAGATGGTCTACAGAGTCCAAGATCATGCCATGGATCTTTCACTCCCAGGAACTGCAGACGCTCTCATGATCACTGCAGACTCTCAGAACGCTCCTATCGTCACCCAGATTCCTAAGCAAATCTCGCTTGAGGAATTAAAAGAGATGCTACCAACCTCGTGGATTACCAACTATGAGAAGCTCCACTACTCTCATGTTGCAGTCCAATCGACAGAAGCAACCTTCTCGGCCCAGAAGGATGGAACAACACTGATCACCTTCAACAAGCCGAAGGAAGCTCCAAGCAGTCTCTTCCCAACACAGCATATGATGAGTCCACTCACTCCAGAACAGCTAAAGGCAGAAATCATCTCCTTCAGAGCTGACGGAGTACCTCACTATGCTAAGAAATCCCAGACAGGACACTGTTATTGGGATGAATGCTTTTGCCCAGGATGTCTCAAGGATCATAGCTCAGACAGCCTCCCTACTCAACAAAAGAAGATCAGTAAGGGAAAGCAGCTAAAGACGAGATACCTCGCAAAAGACAAACAGGTGGATACTCTCGGACAACCATCAGGGAAATTTGACTACTTAGTCAAATATTCTCCTCCTCCGAAGACAGAATGGCCAATAACTCCTACAGGATGGAATGAAGATCCAGATGATCATCCTAGACAGCCACCACCACCACCATCACCACCGAAGAACCCTCCAGTTCTTCCCTGCTATAAACAAGCGCAGAAGTACCTGCAGAAGCAAGGACAGCAACTCCTTACTCCCTGCAATCCTCTCACTGCAATCCCCCAGGTTCATATGATGTCCTCCATTCCATATGAAGAAGAGTTTCCCTCTCTTCAGCCATTAACAAAAGAAGGATCAACGCAGCAGCCCAAGATCCTTAATCCAAGGACTGTTGAACCAGATGGCTCAACTAAAAGAATCGGTCCAGCAGAAGCAGTACTGAACTGGCAATCAGAGAACCTTATAGCCCAGAATAAGGTCCTCCAGAAGATCGATGCCAAGCTTTCTCAGGTGGATACAAAGGTTGATCAATCTAACACAAGATTGACCACAGCCCAAACCATCCTAGAGAAACTTGAGAATCAAGTTCAGACACTCCATCAGGAGCTAAGAAGTCTGGCAATGACTTCATCTTTCTCGAGCAGATTATTTGCTGAGAAAGAATCAGAAATGAAGTCTCTGCAGACCCAACTGCTAGCAATTCAAAGACAGACGAGATTCACAGAGCCCAGTGAAGTTCCATGGAGATACACCACCATTCCTAAGATAGAACAACCACTCCCGGTGGTCACACAAAAAGAAGATCACGTCAAAAGACTGATGCGACTTCTTGATGAGGATCAAGCTCGCAGAAAGCTCAAGGGTAAACAGAAAGAATTACCCTCATCCTCCCAATTGATGGTACAGCCACAACAACAACAGTCACAGAACCCTCTGACAACAATTATCAGAGACCACTGTGAACAAAACCTTCCACAGGTTCAGGCTATCCATCACGACACCTCTTCTGACGAAGAAAGTGTCCCAGAAGATTCAGATTGGTCATCAGAAGCTCTCACGAGTTCTGAACCAGAAGAGGAACCAGCCTCTCCTCAACCGATCATGATGAATCAGCCTACAGAAGAACCAGCAATGTCAGAAGTCCAGGATGAAACACAGGAGGTCAATCAGCCACCTCGACCTCCTGTGTTTCATCCTGGACTTCTGACATTATTGGCCACTCTGTCTTCGGAGGAGGAGAATATTTGACTAAGTAGTCAAATTTCCCTGATGGTTGTCCGAGAGTATCCACCTGTTTGTCTTTTGCGAGGTATCTCGTCTTTAGCTGCTTTCCCTTACTGATCTTCTTTTGTTGAGTAGGGAGGCTGTCTGAGCTATGATCCTTGAGACATCCTGGGCAAAAGCATTCATCCCAATAACAGTGTCCTGTCTGGGATTTCTTAGCATAGTGAGGTACTCCGTCAGCTCTGAAGGAGATGATTTCTGCCTTTAGCTGTTCTGGAGTGAGTGGACTCATCATATGCTGTGTTGGGAAGAGACTGCTTGGAGCTTCCTTCGGCTTGTTGAAGGTGATCAGTGTTGTTCCATCCTTCTGGGCCGAGAAGGTTGCTTCTCTCTCATATGTAGATTCTCTCTCTTTTGGTTCCAAGTCATGGTCATTATAATAAAAGTTGAAGAAAATAAGCTGAAAAGGAGAAACGATAAGGTGATCAGCTTTTCGTAAGTAGCTCAGAAGGGAAGTACAAACTAAAACTTTCAAAAGCTATGAAATTTAAAAGCAAAAGCTATAAAGTAAGCCACGAGAGGTCAAGTACATCTATACGATTAAGTATGAACAGCCTTTGCATCCAAAGCTTTCCAACTTATAACACGAACATACATAATATACATAAAATATAGTAATCTACGGATATTGTAGTAAATAACAAATTTTATAAATATCTTTAAAATTTGTAACATTATTTTAGAAGATGATAAATTATGACATATATTTCTGATAAATTCTTAAATTTCTTTGAATTTTATAAAAAAAAAATTTGGATTAATGAGTAATTTTTAACAAGAAATTCATGTATATAGTTTCGTGTTAAAGAAAGAAGAGGAAAGAAGAGGTTTTTTTTTTTTTTGAGGAAAATTTTTTTGTTTTTTTGTTATGTGATAAAAAATTTGATTATTTTATTTATTGTTATATTTAAAATTTTAAACTATAATTTTCTATAATTCTATTTAAAAATGTTATTTTGCTTTTTCTACCTATAATATACTGCTTGAGTGATTAAAGCTTTTGTTCAAGAGAGGGAGTTGGGTCCAAGCCCATTGTACTGATTTGCTGATCTGATAAGGTTTCATTCCTACACTCCTTCAAAATTAGCTAAAAGTGATATAGCGGTTCGGGATTACCTATCAAGTTCTCGTTCTTGACATCCAGGGATCGAATCCCAGATCCCACTATGAGGTTGACACTCTCTTCTATCTCCTAATGTAGACTAAGGTCCAAGTGGAGCTAGGTCACCCAAGATGTTGGTTGTGAGAACTTGGGCCAGTTACTAGACCATTCCACCTGTGGTACCCGGAGTTTTCCGGAAAGGGCGCCCGTGAAGGTACGGGTCAGGGAGTGTAATAACACCATTGATCTCCTTTTTTATTCAACCAAAAAAATAATTATTAGAAAATGATTTTTCAGAAATTGCACTGTATAGGCCCATTAGTTAGTCAATTGGAAATAAATAACAAAATTTTAAAATATTAAAACAAATAGCACAATCAAGTTTAGGCATATTTAAATTTTCATTTTTACCCTTTTTTATTCTAAGTAAGCTAAAAACGAATATATAGATATATATATATATATATATATATTCAGTCATCAATATGAACCATTGAGCTACAATTTGATAATATCATTCAAATTCGAGTTATTAGCACAGTTTTTTTGTTTTTTTGTTTTTTTTTTCGGCTTCTTAAACAATCAACATTGTGTCTTTCGGTATCTAACTTCTCTTTTTCCCTGACAAATTACTGCACGATCCTCTTTTTTTTTTTTTTTTTTTTTTTGGTAGTTTTAGTCCTTGATGCTAAAATTGAATAAGAATTTTTGGAATTTAACAAAGTCACATTACTTTTATAATAAAATGCAAATTTCACAGAAATAGTTACAAACATTGTAATCATAATAATAATAATAATAATAATAACAATTTTCAAGGGTTCTTAACAATGATAAGTACAACAATTTAGCCGGATTGACACAAGATTATCTAGATTAAATTTTACAAATCCTTCACCAACTTTAGTTTTAATAATTAAAACTGTCAAAAAATCAATGTTCAGG
This sequence comes from Ficus hirta, assembly GCA_038430175.1. NCBI lineage: Eukaryota > Viridiplantae > Streptophyta > Magnoliopsida > Rosales > Moraceae > Ficus > Ficus hirta. The sequence goes on along the minus strand of CM076591.1, from coordinate 4,033,182 downwards.
AAACCACGCAAAAAAGTTCAAAGACCAGACTCATAATTCAGGGACAAGCAGGGCCAGCCAACTATCTGTCAAATTATCCAAAGCAAACCAACCAATTCCAAAAAATCACAAAAGGCAGGAATGGAAAAAATTGCAAACGCCAGAACCAAATATGGCACAATTAGAATTATGAAGTATAAGGATGTTGATGGTGTGAATTTTCTTAAACTTTCTGGGACTTGAGATGCTTTGAAAAAGATGGCCGAAATCTTTTCAAATGATAGTGTAATAGTTTGCATATTAATCTCAGAGCAATAAAATAAAATAACAGTAGACTCGAAAGAACTCTTCTGAAAACCTAGTAATGAGCATTCCACCAAGAAAATCTGCCACATATTCGTTAATGAAGATTTATATTAAAAAGCATCATGTTTGCATTAAGAACATTTAATATTACAACAAAAGCCTGCAAATTTGCCATAAAAAACCTTTAGGAATAAGTCGTTTGCAACATAGATATTCGATCTTAACCTTTCAGGAAAAGCTTGACAATTTGAAAATTTGAGGAACCAAAAGAGCCTCATTTGAGGATATCTGCATCATGCAGTCTGTGGCTACAAAGGAAAACAGCTTATGGACTTACCATTTAACTATAATTTTTGCCTCTTGAGAAGGCCAAGGACATATATTTCGATTATCCCGTTGACTCGTCACCACGAACTACACCACGGTAATAGGTTTTCGTTCAAGATGGAAGGATCGAGCTCTGGCTCCTGCCATGTTTGGATGAAAATGGCTTCCTGCTTGATGAACAAGACCTCTTCATTGAAGTAGGCCCTTTCTGCAAAGATCGCCCGATTGAAGAACTTCTCATAAGTTTGTACAGGCTTAGATTTCGAGTCACCCGCTTGGACACAACCGCCAAATTAGAACTCTTCACAGGCACTGCCAGCTGGGAATTTGAGCTTCCTTGATCAGAAACTACATTAGCCACCGCCTGATAAATCACCATAGCAGTAGATGCATCCATTGAAACTGATCTCCTCATTGGTTGTATGTCTTCACCAGCCACTTGTCTTTTGTCAGCCAAATCGCTTAAAACTCGAGAATCACAGCTCCCACCAACAGAATTAAACAAACCCTTTATTCTATTCTCAGCGTTTCTCGCAGATTGACATTCAATTTCACGAACATCAACTCTGACTCTAGTGTCACTAGTCTCTCCTTCATCCCGCTGATTGCTTAATCCCACTCCACCATTCTCAGAATTCTCCATCTGGGCATCTTCCCCCGGGCTCGAAAAGTCATAAGAACTAGGCTCCGCCACACTTACCTGCGGAGTATTCACAGCGGCAATATCTCGAACAACTGGCGCGCGACACAAAGGGCAGTTTTTGTGCGATCTCAGCCAGGTATCTATACAAGCAAGATGAAAGGCATGACTACACTTGGGCAAAAGCCGAACACTCTCGCCATCTTCAAACTCACTCAAGCAAACAGAGCACTCTGTTCCTTCAATCAAACCCTCATCTTTCTTATACTCGCAGGAATTGATGGAGTCGATCACGGACTGCGGCAAACCAACGGTGTTGATCAACCATATGTGGTGATCAATAACAGGACCCTGATCTTCATCAACAAAGTCTTGTTGGGTATGGAACAGAATCGGCAAACTCCTCTCCCGTGAAGCGTTACGCCTCGAAAAGTATCTCTTCACCATCATAACAGCTATACAAAGAATAAGAACGCTGCCGATCATACAACCCGTGAGAAGAATACTCTTCGTAACGGCATGACTAAGAAGAGGGACACCATTACAGTTTTTAGGCTTCTCACAGTTAGGACAAGGTTTTCTGCAAAGATCATCTTCTAGGAGTCTTCTGAGATAAAATCCCATTGTTGTAATAGATCAGAGGAGGTTAAGAGAAGAAGATTGAAAGTTCATACCTTTGAAAAATGATGCTGAGATTTTTTTCACGACCAAGTTTCCGCCATTGATCTGGGCTACGGAGTTTGATAGTGAGATGTGGAATTTGTCATGAGAAATTGAATTGGATTTGCTGGAGTAAAGGGATTTGAGCTTGTTTTTTCCACAAAATTGTGTCTTTTTCCAGGGGATGTCACTTTCGTTGCAAGACTTGCGTATTTACCTGGTAGTTTCGTCTTTGCCTTTTTATTTTTTTTTTTATTTTTTTTATGGGGTTTAGTGAAGTCAATGGTCTTTGATGACGCATTTCCGCGTTAACTTTATTGCACGCTAAGGAAGATAAACGGTTTTATGTCCCCACTGCCAATAAATCTGCGGACCCGCCTTAATTAAATAGGGAGAAAAAAATACGATCGCGTTGTCAACGAATTTAAAGTTTAGTGACTGTAAGGACGGTAATGGAGCAGCGTGGCCTGGGGTGGGGTCCGCTTCCTTCACCTCATAGCTGTCTCCTTTTTTTACTTTCTATATCCGTCTAATTTAATGACAGTTTGTAATCCTTATTAGGTGCATTATATATCCGTCTCTATATCCGATTAATTTAACGACAATACATAATTCTTGTTAGGTGTACTATACATACTCATAATAAATTTCATTAATGTTTTTATGAAATTTAATAACATAATTATAAATGAAATTGTTTTCTAAAAACTTGGTCTGGGTTTCACGTGTAACTACTTTCAACAACAATTAAAATAAAAATTTTGAATAGTAACTTTGATATATATTTTATATATATGTTTATATGTAGACATTATTTCATGAAAAGGATACAAATAAAACTATGATTTTTTTGGGTTTCAAGTAAAATTAGTTATCTGAAAAAAAAACAAAAACAAAAAAAAAACAAAGAATAGTTGGATATCTAGAGGGGGCGAAAATTTGAATAGTTGTTTAAAAATTTTCTGTGCATGGTCTGTAGTTGGTGGGCGGATGTGCAAAATTATATATATATATATATATATGTACGTATGTATATATTATAGAATTTTCATTCTTAAATTTCTCTTCATTTTCTTTCTTTCTCTCATTTTTTTTTTTTTGGTTGCATTCATCATAATAAGTTCCATTGTAATAATAAATATAAGAATTTAATTGTAGACTTTTTAGAATAACAAAATTGGTGTAATAAATAATAATTGACACAAAAATCTAATTAGTAGATAATTTAATACATAAGTGGGAAAAATAAACATGGGATGTCAATAGTCACCCTTTAATATATAAATAATACAAGTGTACTTACAAAATATATATATATATATATATAATGTCCCGAAAAAAATAAAACAAAATGTCGGCATATTTTTTTTTCCCTACTAATACATTATTAGTATACTTATATTAATTTAAAGGTTCCTTTAAAGAAGAAGGTGCAAGTTGAAGGCCCACGTATTATATTAACTCGCTGAATTGAAAGCCATGTGAATTTGTACAGTCATATTGTTGATTTTTTATTTATCTGAGATATTAAGTTTAAAAAAAGGGATATAGAGGTAAATAGCTTTTTTTAAAGAAGTTTTTTAACAAATAATCCAAGTTTTAAAAATTACTTAAAATGTCATTTTTTCTTATAATAATTAATCAATTTTATAAATAGTCAATTATTAATTGACCATATTTGGTCAATCACTGGTTGACTCTGAGTCAATCACTGATTGATTATCGGTAAATCATTAGTTGACCATAATATATCATTAATATTGTAGTCAATCACTGATTAATTATAAGTAAATCAGTGATTGACGAACATAAATTATCAATTTTTTAGTCAATCACTGATTGATCGTAAGTAAATCAATGATTTACCAAATTAAGAAAATTAACAAAAACAAAAAATGCAACTCTTTCTTCCCCCTTTCTCTCCCATTCCCCCATCGGCGATATTAATAGCACATCTCAAGTTTTCCTACAAGGTAATACTAAAAGAATCTATTACACTGTATAACTTATCTTTCTTCCACAACTTGATGCCATTCGCAGTACAAACAATTGTTTTTAGTCGCTCATAGTTCAATAACTGACTGTATTTTTGCTGCAACTTTTCTTCGAACATCTAGAGTGCAAAATTGAATGGAAGGAGGAGCCAAAAATATACACACACACATATATATGGAAAATAGTAATACCATAAACGCAACACCTGCAAATGCAAGCAACAACCAACGACCAACCACTACGAGATTTCACAATGAGTCGCAATTTGTAGCCATCCCACCGGTGCCGGATTTCACAGACCAAGGCAAATCGGCGGCGATGAAGAGAGAAACGGGCAAAGGGAGGAAGTAGAGTGGGGGTGGGCAAAATTAAAATTGATTGACCAAAACATACATATTAGGCTATTTAATTAAATAAATTAAAGTTAGTCATCTATTAGATTAGGTAATTTAAATGGACCACCCAGCCTAATTTTTCCTAAAAATTAATACTTAATTATCAAAAGTAAGGACACAATTATAATTTCTTAAAAAATTGGTTATAATAAAAAACTTTTAGGGGGCAAAGATGAAAGATAGTTGTAAAAAAAATTTAAAGTGATTTAAATGATTGCCCCTCAAATATTCCATCTAAGGATTATTGTTTAATATATAGTACTAGCTTCAGGATTTTTGACCTCCTACAAGAGAGTCAAAGATCAAAATAATGTCTTTCGTAAATTACCCCTAATAGACCAAAAAGGTGATATAGGAGATTACAAGGGTTGTTCATCGGTTTGTAACCGGCACCGGTTCAATAACCTTCCTACACCATTGGTTTCCACAAAATAGGAAATTGAGCACCGGCCAACAAAATAGTAAACTGGTCAATGTCAGCAATTGCTTCCGATAGTTTCGTTATGTGCGCTCGATTACAGTTGATCCTCGGTTATTTTGAGTAGTCTTGAAGATTACCATCTAAAATATACCAGAGGGTCACCAATAATCTCGGTGTCGGTAGTATTGTGGCAAATTACTTTGTGTTCTACCTTTTTTATTTTTTTTTTTAAATTTCCAGTAACCAATAAAGGAAACAAAATTCCAAGCAGGCGTTAGGGAGGACAAGTTCCTGAATATACATAATTGAGTGGTTATTTTCATAATTTTCTAAAAAAGTTTATGCCTTATTTGGTTCAACCATTTACAATTAGAATGACCAATTCGAACTACCATTCGTACATGTGTTTGAAATATTTATGCGTTTATTTCTCAACATTTGAAATATGTCATTTGACATTGTGACGTTTGAAATATTATATTATAATTGGTAATTTAAAAATGTGTTTGGCTTTCAACATCTGAACTGTGTGATTAGAATGGTAAAACAATATTTAATTCAAAATCCTAAAAACACATCCTCCTCAAATTTAGCTGATCTATTAGGATAAATTTTTAATTGTAATTTGAGAAGACATTTTTTTTAGTCATCATGAAGCAGCATTCCCATTTTAATTCCTATTTTTTTATAGTTTTTTTTTTTTGAAAAGGATAATTTTCATATTTTAATTACATTTAAATAACTAATATCAATCTATCCAAACACACGTTTAAATGTTTGTATTCAAGTGGTTTCATTCCAACTATGAATATCTAGTATTAGATCAAATAATAATTTAAATGTTTCTATCCGATATGTTATTGTTCGAATAATTGAACCAAATGGAGCCTTAGGTTTTGTGGCGTAACTCTAAAGGAGTCCCTTGGGCATAGGGGGCAACTGTCCCTAAGCTCAAGGCA